>CAJQUW010010377.1:0-70751 GCA_907163375.1 Prostheceraeus crozeri
AGACCGTTCAGGACCTCATAAAAAATTCAAAAAAATAGTATCTTTAAAAACGACATAAATTCATGAATTTGAACCCTTTTTCAGGTTATTAAGACTTAAATACAATTCGGCTTAGATCAAGAGTCAGCAAGCATTGCAACACAACATGTGCAATGTTTTCCCCCCTAGCTCTTTAGTCACGAGAGAAAGTGTCTTCTCCGCGAGATGAGGAACGCATTGGCAGTCAGCACTCTTCTCCAATTATCTCTATATCAATGGTCGAGAGTCACTGATGTTCTTATCGATGTAGAAGGGCAATTAATGAGTTCAAAAGCTCTAATCTGAGTAACAACGCGGTAGTAAAGTTAAGCCAATGGAAAATCTAAATGATCTTAACGGTGAACTTTCGTATTTTGGGAAACAAAATTAGGTAATTCAACATAAATATGACCATGAGTAAAAGGTTCACGAAGCGTAGACATCTCGGACTTAAGAAATATCATAACCAGATCTAGCAATTTCTTTGTCAACTTCTTATTCGACTTAATAACTTAAATAACTAAATCCGAATTATATTTTGCAAATCAGATCTGAACTCAAATCGAAAGCACATTTTCCTGGTCCGATCCGAACTCAAGCGCGAAGCATATTTTGTAACTTATGCAACTGAACTTGCCGTTTTGAGTGAACTTCGACACCAGGTTGCATTTTTGGCAGATACTTAAACAAGTATAATTCCAAAAAGTTTCAAGATGTTAATTTCATTTTCCAACTTCTTAAAGGCCACATTTGCAGACTAGTGAGCATGTATTTTACTTTCACGAAAGTCGCTTTAGTTTTCGCAACTGAATTTGTGATAGCCCAAGAGATATTAGTTCGAATTAGTATCACTTCATGAAACCGTAGGGTACTCTCAATGGACGATTGACGAACTCCCCGACCACACTAAGTCATGTACAGTGGAACTCGGTGACAACTCGCATCAAGTGATCGACGCACAGAATTAAATATTTTATCTGCTTCGGTTTGCTAGAAGTGTGATTAATACGAAATCGCCGGCACATCGAGGAACCTATTGAGTGGGCAAAAAGGAATTCCTAAAATCCTACAGTGATAGGAAAAAAGTCGTGCGTCGCTTGCGGATTAATGTTGAGTTCCAGCAAAGTGCTTCGATTGTCAAAATTCCTTCAGATTCGAAGAATTCAGATAAGTGGGCGCAAGTTTTCTCCTTAATGCTGGACCTTCCAATCATTATTAAAAAAAGTAGAAGACGTACGAAAATTAGTTCACTTGAAGCCTTCACATCCCTCCTCAGCATTTCTCACTGTATAGTGCATACACTGAATCGAATGTTAGCTAGGCGATGTGTGTTTTGGTGTGTGCGAAGTGATATCACAGCATGCACGCATCTCTCACTGGCTCTGGTGTCCTCTGCTGACAGCTTATTGTTTGCCATTTCCAATAGCAAGCGACACACGAATTATCCATTCGAGAAGGAGCAAGTTGTCTAATTCTGTGATGTGCCATTTCGATAATAAGGTTACATATAACCCTTCCTTTCTAGGAAACCGAAGCGCGCGCAGATGAATCTAATTCTGTGGAACGACGTCATAACTGGGATTGTCTTCATACTTCATTTCTATGAATATTTTTGATGCGATGTATTAGATTTGTATCGATAAGGATATGGGGTCTTGTCTTTTCCACTCCTATACCGGTCACTAACAGTTATGAGTGTAAGCTTCGCTATTGATAAGAGGATTGAGAATTGAAATTCAGCTGCATTTGATAAATAGCAATTTGATTGGTTGCGTCAACAATTGTCATAGATATAGAAGTTCCTTTAGTCTTTGACATAAAGTTATGATTTTGTGTTTTCAATGTGTTTTCTTCAAATACATTACAATAATGCACGTGTCTAAGAAATTCAGAAATCAAGGACTATCTCATACTTCATGTGATGACCTGACAATTCTAGAACTCATATAATCATAGAAATAAACTGTTTATCTGAAGTTCGCTAGAATGGAAATTGACTCAAGGTCGCGGCACATCCGAGGGAACTAAGTTGGGGCATGAAGAACCAATTAAATGCTTCGATTTACTCATGTGACTGATTCTAACCCAATGATACAGACGTTGGCAGGTGCATCTAAGTGAAAATGCGTGCGATTTATGTGCCGTTATTGTGCATTGCATGAAGCTTAATTTCCATTCTAGAGGTTTTATTGTTGTCAATTTCTATGCATATAATCGAATCAAATAGCCTTTCAATTCGTCCGAATTTAAGCAATATCTACCGCACTTTCTTTTAGAATTTGGAATATTCTTCCAGGTGAGCACAACGGTTCCTCTATTTCGATACTGCGATTATCTCTCTGATTAATCTTCTGCATGGACCTCATACAAGCCTACTATTTATAAAAAAGTGCTCATGACATTAAATTGAATGAATTACATAATCAAAGATATCCTAGCACACGTGAATAGTCCCTTCATTGTGAGAAGCTAAGTCTAACAAGTGATTGGCGGCTAATGGACCATGTGGCTTCATGTCTGGTGCACAATACATCAGGTGCCTTGACTAAAGATCTTTTTTGAAGATTTGTAGACGAATTATTGATCATGTCGTGAAAGCTGTTTCGCTCCATGTGAATGATTGCATCTGACTTTTTCCATTGTCTAAATACTGAAATATTAATGCAATTGCTGAACTAATCGAATTATTGATGTTTTACTTTAACTGATACCGTATTTCTTTGAATATGAGACGCCCTTGAATAAGGGACGCATGTACAAAAAATAGACTGCTATAGACATATTACATGCAGGCTATTGTAATGTGGTAGCTACATCCGCCTGAGCGATTATTAGGCCTACTTATCTTAGTAAAATAAGTCAGTCTACTAGTAAAAATAGGCGGGTAAATCATGACCAATATAGATAAGATTAAGGCTTATTGTTGTTTGTACATGCAGTACATGATGTTCGTACATACGTACATACGTACATGCAGGCCTACTTAAGGTTACTTCATTACCATTTAAGGAGGATTATACGGTAAGCTTCCTCGGCTTTGGAGTCAAGTACCGGTCGAGTAACTTTTGCTGTAAATACTACTTTGATTATCGGTATTTTCGGTTTCGTAAATTCAGTCTAGTTACATGCATAGTGGCCAACATGTCTGGTATATGAAGTTTTAGTGAGTTACAAGATATGTACTACAACCATAAATTCCTTTCATTTCCAAAATATCTGAATATGATAAAGCGTATATTATTAAGAAAAATTACTGGCGAAATTTGCCCATGACATAGGCCTAAGTGAGGAACGCAAAGGTTACCTAAGAGAATAGTAGCAAAAAACTAAGACATCTTTTTCTAATGAAAGAATGAAAACTTGAACATTTGATACATTTGAAAACTTGAACCCTGAATATGAGACGCATCAATCAGGGATCTGAAAAAAATAAGAGACGCGTCTCTTATTCAAAGAAATAAGGTATTCGTGATTTATGAAGATAAACTTTCAAGTGTGATAATCCTGTCTGTTCTTTTCGAGAGAACTCCACCTATTGAAAATCAATTAGCATATATTACTTTTACATAAGAATAATATATGCTAATTGATTTTCAACAGGTGGAGTTCTCCGGAAAAAGAGCAGACACGATATTCGCAATTGTTAGATAACGATTAAAGAGAAAATGCAGCTCCTCAATCAATTGAATGGAATGAAATCTACAAACGAACTAGAATTGCCCTTTCTGAATTGAACCGTATCTACTATTGGCTTGGAAGTGGATTTCAGTTGTCGAATTTTACTATTGTTTTGGAATTGACACTATAAATTCGCACTTGCTATTGTTGTCCTGGTGAGTGCCGTTCATGGTCTATAAAGCCAATATGCGTATATCTGATCAGATTTGTTGTGTCACCACGTACAACCGTGCAAAAAGACACTGAACAGGGGTCTATTGCATAAAAATAATTGGAATAATTGCAATAATGGAATTGCACATGTGACTGATTCTAACCCAATCATGCAGCCGTTGAAAGTGTATCTAAGTGAAAATTCGTGCGATTTTTGTGCCACTATTGTGAATTGAAAGCTTTGCATCCATTCTAGAAGTTTTGTTGTTATCAATTTCTACGACTTCAGATAAACAATATATTTCTATGGTAATGTTGGAATGTTGGTAATGTGACATTATTGATGAAAGCTAATCGGCTGTGGTCTCAGTAGGTCGATGCAAATTTAACACTTCATTAGAGAGAGAGAGAGATTCAAATAGAAGTTTAGAAGCGGTTAAACAGATGTAATTATTAGTTTATGAAACCGAATTTTCTTCAACTATTATTTATCAGTTGTGAACTGATAAATATCAGATACTAACTTTTGAGCTTTTATGCAATAGACCCCCAGAATGCTCTGTTACAGAAGGGTAAAAGGCTTTCCAAGCCGACCAACCGTAAACCAAACAGACATGTTCTAGGCCACGACCCGTCAGACGCCTATCAGTTCTGCAGAATCACAAACATACTTGTAAAACACTATAGAACTCAAAGACGCTGGCAAAGCATTCTTGACAAAGACTGAATGTACTCGTCTGGAGGTTAAACCATCGGACGATAAAAGCCTCAATGTAGACATACTTTTATAATTTTCTTTAATTTCAATGTAAAGACTTCGAGAAGCTCAGTGACATTTTTCCTTTATAAAATAGTAATTAGATTTGAATGCAAGCGCGTAGTTGTCCAGAAGCGCTGAATTGTTATTTAGTTTTCTGATTCTGTCTTTATATTCTGTTAGTCTCGGTCCATATCAGAGTTTAGTAGATAGTGGCCCAAACAGAAGTCTACTCAAAACATCGAAATTCTTCATACATTCACATGTTTTGATTCGATATCGTTTCATGACGTGAAATTACAGTATTTTGAATCTGACATAGTCTTCAGATATCAGCTATCGACACGATTGTCATCATCGCCGCTCTTTGAGAAGCAGATGAACTGTGACCGTTTCCATAGAATTGATTGATTTGGAGGACAACTACGATGTGATTACTTCTTCATAGACGGAAATTGACTGTATTTTTTTGAGTACAGATTTTTCCTATCTTGTTGTTTATGCAATCACATTTCAAGTATATGTAGCAATTTCACAAAAAATCCAAATTCAACATCATCTAGAGCAGGGGTTTTCAAAATTATTTTTCGCGCCCCAATCGAAATTATTAACTACTGCCTCACACCCCACTATCAACTTGTCAACGCCACACGACGTAAATTCCGACGTTGAATTATCGGTAGTGATCATGATTTACCACGTTCTCATAACTATTCCTACATTTAAAACATCCTATCAAAAGTGTACATGGTGAAGTGAATGGAAAGTAGCATCCGGAATGAAACTTAAGTACCTTTATCAAAACGTTCGTACAGAAAAGTTCCGCCTCAATGAGGAAAATGGGCCTGTTTGGACAGCTTTCCAAAATCACGCTTATTCGAAGAAAGTTGCAGCCGAAGATCTGAAGAAACATTGAGGCGGTTGCGGAATTTGTCCTTCAGATATGAGAGACGAGAGAATCCCATTTCGCACAAGTATGTAGATGCAAGACGAACAGCGATTCGAAGAGCACACGCAGTGACAAGGGAATTCTTTTGCGTGCGGACATGCATGAGTGGCATCTATGAGGGAAGTGCCTCTAGAGCTCTTTTTTTTTTTTTACTGAATTTTCACCCCTAGCACAGCTATGAGCCATGAACGAAGCTAGGGGTTACTCAATGAAAAACTAATAAATTGTATTATTTTAAATAAATAAAAATAGAAAAAAACAACAGATCTTCTAATCTGATTAAACTGTCCCCATCAGAAACATGTTCGCACGCCTCTTGAAAGTATCAAGATTGTATTGGTCAGGGAAAGTGGTCTGGGGAAGCTGATTCCAAAGCTGTGTCGTGCGAACAAAAAAGCTTTTCGAGCGACTCACAGTACGTGCGCGTTCTAAGCTCACATGATAGCATGTGAGTGCATTAGCTCTGCGTGTGCTTCTGGAGAAGATCTTAGGTTTGGGTACGCACTCATTTACTGCAGAGCTGCTTCTACCGAAATAGTACCTGTAGAAGAGACTGAGTGAAGCAACATCCCGTCTGACGGAGAGCGGCTGCAACTTGCTAGCAAGATTTTCACCCATGAGATTCTTGACACGTTTCTCAACCCGTTCAAGGAGGTTAAGATGCGTTTGTGGGGCGCCTGCCCACAGATGACAACAATACTCCATCAGAGGACGAATAGTGGACTTGTAAAGATAGCAGACAGTCTGTGGTGGAAGATAGCTGCTGGCACGATAGAGACTACCAATGCGTTGAGCTGCCTGCTTGCTAATGGATTGGATGTACGGTTTCCATGACAAGTCCTTCGTAACCGCCAATCCAAGGAAGGAGATGGAATCTTGTTCTCTGATCCTATTATCTGACATCTTAATGCTATGATCATCATCTCCTTTAAGTCGTGAGTGCAGAATACTATGAGTTTTTGAAGGATTGAAGGAAACAAGCCAATTGGCGCCCCATTCTGAGACCCTGCGTAAGTCTTCATTAAGAACGTCGCATAGCTGCTGACGTTGCTGAGTGTTCTTAGCGAGTCGCTCATTGGAATTGAAGAGTGTTGTGTCATCTGCATACATCACCAATTTACTCACTAGGCAGTCTGGGAGGTCGTTGATGTACAGCAGAAAAAGAGTGGGTCCCAAAATTGACCCTTGAGGAACTCCTGCATTGATAAACTTGGTGGAAGACTTTTGGCCATCTAAGACGACAGATATCTGCCGATCACTAAGAAAAGAAGCAAGAAGTTTGTGGAGTTGATTAGCAACTCCATAGGACTTGAGCTTCATAAGGAGTCCCTGATGCCAGACTTTATCGAATGCCTTGGAAATATCCAAGGCAACTGATCTCGTCTCACCTTGTCTGTCAAGGACACGACTCACATGTTCAGTGACATATGAAAGAAGATCTGCAGTTGATCGAGAGTGCCTGAAGCCATACTGTTCTTCTGATAGAAGGTTCTGAGTTTCAAGGAAGTTAACAATGTGTTGGTTAATCACTGCTTCAAAAATCTTGCCAGCAATTGGAAGCAGGCTGATAGGACGGTAACTAGATGGAAGAGATGAGTCAGAACCTTTCTTTGGAACTGGAACCACGGAAGCTACTTTCCAACAAGAGGGAAACTCACCGGTGGATACACATCTATTGAACAGTTTAGATAAAAGTGGAGAAAGCTCAGGTGAGAGATGCTTGAAGACCGAAACCGGGATGCCATCTGGTCCACTAGACTTAGAGCTATCGAGACCGGCGATGATCTTTTTGACGTTTCGGACTGTGACTGAAGGAGGACTAACTGTCTCATCAGTGCGCGTGGGAATTGGAGGTGGAATTCTACCTCCATCGTCTAATGACGAATTCTTCGCAAACTCTTTGCAAAGAAGCTCGGCTTTGTCTGCTGAGGTTGTCGCCATAGAAGTACTGACTTCGGCAAGACGGAGTGCTGGGATGGAGGATTTGTTCCTATTGGTGACACTGTTGTAAATCCTCCAGAAGTCCTTAGAGCCAAGCTTTTGGGTAGCAATGGATTTCCGTACATACAAAGCGTAACGGCTTTTGGCCTGATGTATGGTTTCCTTGCAATATCTACGTGCGGTTTTGTACAATTCAAGATTGCCAGCGCTACTGTCACGCTTATACTTATGGAAAAAGTGGTCACGCTGGCAAGTTGCAGCTGCACATTCTGGTGTAAACCAAGGTTGTGAGTGGGGCTTCATTTGGAAAGTACGGTGAGGAATGTAGGCCAGAATCAAATTCTCAGCTTGAACTTGACTAAGAAAAGTGCGGAAGCCACACCAGTCTGCTTTGGAGAATTGATAAACTGTTCTATGGAAGGGTGCAGACGGTGTGGAGCAAACTTGTTTGCCAGAAACTGTGATAACACAGTGATCAGACGTGCCGAGGGGAGAAGTAACCTTGTGTGAAAAACAAGTTGGATTTGAGGTGAGAAACAGGTCAAGGAGATATCCAGTATCCCCAGCTCGGTCAGGAACTCTGGTAGGACAAGTGACAATTTGACTAAGGTTGTGAGAGACAGCGAAATCCTGGGCTGCCTGACCGGAGAGATCGGTGGTGCGTGAGTGCACAAGCCAGTCAACATTGTGCACGTTGAAGTCACCAAAAACGGCAACTTCAGCGCTGGGATACTCTTGTAGAAGAGAATCGATCTTGTCAGAAAGAACATTGAAAATATCCGCATTAGTTGATGGAGAGCGGTATAGGAAAAATAGAAGAAGTGTGGTCTTCTGCAGCGGCGCAATGAAGGCAAGATACTCATGCCTTGGATCCTCTGAGCTGCGAAGCCTTCTCAAGGGAAGGCTTGTCTTGGCATAGACTCCAAGACCATGACAAGGTGCTTTATCCATCCGGTGAAATATGTATCCATCAGGAGTAACGTCGCTTGATGACACACTGGGATCTAACCTGGTTTCCGACAGGGCTAGAAGATCTGGTGACTTACCTTGCAGGAAGATGTTGATGTCGTCGTAATTGGACCTCAGTCCTCTTACGATGCACGCTAACAGATGGTGTACAGCTGCTGCTCTCCTTGATTTTAACACCTCTCTTTACTTCACTTTCCACTTTAAAATCTCTTCGCCTTATCTTAATTACCTTTCCATCCTGTCACTTGGCGAATGTAAAGCTGATGATAACAATAACACAACTTCTCTGACTGCGAGACAAGACGGTGTTCTAAAAACTCTCTCTCCGGGCTGTTGGAGACTAGAATAACTTACTTTGGTGATTTATATGTATCTGTATATATCTGCTGTATATCTCTCCAACACCGGGTCATAAAGTAAGCAAAGTAGTCTTCGCAGACGCCATTGCGTCACGCCCCACCGAAAAGTTTGTCGCGCCTCCTTTGGGAAACCCTGATTTAGAGCAAAAGACTCAAAATCCCGAGTGTGTTTTGGGTAACGCCAACCCTGTGTGCAGCTGAGCGTTTGCTTCACACAATAGCAAGCTTCGCAGACTTCGAGAAGCGTGGATTCACCGTAGAGCTAGTTCACTTTTCTTTTATGCGACTCGCATTTCTAATACACTCGTGATTCAATGATGTTGACATTTTCTATTAATACTTGATGATTGTGACGACTCCTTGTATTATCTGATTTACAATTGTTCACTAATTATGAGCACTTTCTCCTGCATTCACAATTGAAGAAGGAATGGCTCTGAAACTTTCAATTTGAACACATTTCTAATTCGAAAGTCACCAGTAAGGAGCAGTACATTCTATTATCCAGCACAGGGCAAACGCCAAGGAGAGTTTTATCGAGAGCTGTGAACAGGTATCGTTGATCTGATGATGGCATGATAACATGTAAAGAAAAATATAAGCGATCTGTACAAGATTGTTGCTTATTTGTTGCTTATTAAGAGAGGAAGCAGAGAGTCAATAGAATCATAGCTTTGTCTTGTCGACAATTATCATCGAGTAGAATTATGATGCCTGGTTGTTAAGATTGGCATGAATTCCATTCGTCTTCAATGTGATGAAGAGATTGTTTAGATGAAAATTACGGTGCAGGATGAGTGTACTGCATTTACCTGAGCATATAGAGCATATGTGGTCATTAACATATTTCTGCCACGATGATCAGTGACGATTTCGTAAACCAGCCACTTTGATATAGTGGATTTCAGGAAGAAATGTGCGACATCAACAAACGGGAAGGATGACTGCTCTTGTTAGCATGATCAGTGTTGAAATGAACTATATATACTTTTAACGGACCTGGGATATAACGTGTAAAATAATACAATCCCTTCAAGGATGTTATAAGCGGCTATATCGTGCCATTAAATAAAAATGTCTACAGAAAATATGTTACTTGATATACTGACGAATTCATGTAATAAAAGGACGCTGGAGATGGGGAAGAAAAAGAGAAAAAAATCACATTATCAGATGAATAGGAATGCAAAATCTTGCTTTAGAAAGCAAATGTTGCAAAAAGAAAGATGGGCTTACATGACATACAAATAACTATCAAATTAAGTGACTCATGATCATGTAGACTTTGTATTAGTGTAACAAACAGATTACGTATCAATGAGAGTAACAAACGCAATATTTCAAGTGTCGTTGAAGGTGAAAATAAATCTAACAGACATACAGTATCGTTGACGCCAGTAATCACAATAATCATATTTAATAATCATCATCTTGATGTGCAAGGAGCTATCGGTACACGCATTACAAAAAAAATAATGCACAAAGTTGAGATATAGCACGCCTCATCTGAGCAAAATGTAGCTAACGATCAGCGAGGCGAAAAGTCAAAAGTTCAAGGATTCCCGGCTACCAAGGAAATCAATGAATCGGCAAGCAGGTACAGATAGGCAGAGGGAATGAAACGACTCGGTTAGAAAATTTCCACTGACGATGTTCAAGTTTGAGTCAGTAGCAAGCGAATTTGGTGATGGAATATTCAATAAGTGATGATAGGCCGTATAGGTGACATACAAATCATACTTGCAAACTGTGTGCTGGTAATTCATACTTCTGGGCCGAAAATATCATAGTGAGGCTGGGGCCGCAAGGATGGACGAATTCATACTATTGCAGAGAAGCGGTAAGACAGCAAAACACGACAGCGACCAAGCAGACGACGATAGGAGCAACCTTTTCCACAAATCAAAACTAACACTCGACAGACGTACACGGAGAACACTGACACACTCCGCACCAACAAATCACCATTCTTAAAAGAGCACCGTATGTACATACACGTAGCACAAGCCCCTCTGTCCACTCTTCACCTCTTTGTCCCCTCTGTAAATGACAGTCGCGCAATACCAAACATCTCTTCTTTTGCCCAACGCCTGACGCTCCCTGGACCCCCTCCCAATAGCAAGGCGGTTGACATCAACACTACCACGAAAAGCGGAGCAGTATAAAGTAATTAGTTTTGCAAAGACTACTGTATACTTCGGGGGGTCGCACGTGGACTGGTAACTTTGAAAATTGTATTTTAAAGCATACAAAGCGAAACATAATGATATCAAAAGTTAATTTTTAGAATATGTCCCATTTCTGAAATAGAAATTGTATTCATTTCGAATCTGCTGGCCTTGCGGGAGATGGATAGAATTGATAATCCACACTTTGGATGAAAACAAAAACACAAATTCAACGTGATATCTATACTTCAAACTTCTAACGACTGAGTTGTCTCGCGCAGCATGTCTAAAGAGTGAATATTCAGTATGTGTAGGAGATCACGTCACTCTGACAGCCATTGGCTGGCTAGACAGGAAAGTCGCAATGGAACGAATTTAAACCAGTCAGTCTAGTTGCTTTTTAACGGGGAAAATATGTAATGTATCATATTTAAGCAATTGCAGCAATTATAAATATTTTTAGGTACAAATACTATCCTGAAGCAAAATGCACCTTGTACAAAAAAACGAAAGTCAATTGGAAGAACTTCATGAAGGATGCTGGCTGTGCTTCCCCTTACGATGGCAATAGATAGTCGTTGCCAGAGATGTTCTGTCTCGTTCTGCCAGAGATGATTCCCTCTGCCAGACTCTCATTCCTATCTGTCTCACAAACGTCTTGTGGAGTGGCCAACTGGCTGGAAAATTATATCTCGTTCACAGTCAGTTCCTCATACTTTGTCTTCTTCCTTTCTTCAGCCTTTGTTGCTGCGGCACTTGCAGCATCTGCCACGGACATGACATTGGAGCCGGCAAAGGTAGTCCAAGGCGACCAAGGAGAGATGGACTGCGTACTGCCGAGACCTGCATGCGTAGACGTATGATTATGACACCACAGTAGTGACGGAACTTGGAAGACATAGCACTCCAGGACGACGACAGAAATGGAGAAATACTCGGGTGTCAAGTCGAAACAGCGACCAAGAGACCAAAGCCACACAAGGCTACCGGTACAGATGGCATCACAGGAAAGATGCTACATGCAGGTGATACATAATTGGCAGAAGCGCTGCTCATTATATGCATGCTTTGTTATAAGCATGGTTTGCTTTGTTATCAGCATGGTTTGCTTTGAAGAGAAAGTTCCTCATGAATGGAACAAGTCGGTTATAGTGACGCTGCCAAAGAAAGGAGATATAAGCATCTGCAGCAACTGCTTCATCTTATCTCTGATAAACCACGTGTACAAGGTGTTCTTGCTGATCATCCTAGAGCGTCTGAAAGCTTGTGTCGAACCATTCCTGGTAAAAGAACAAACGGGTTTCCGTAGAGACCAGGGGTGTGGAAGCGGAAGCGATCGTTTTCATTGGAAGCGGAAGCGAATACCCGACGATCGCTTCCGCCTCCGAAAGTATCATGATACTAATGACTGACGCAATGCGCGTGTCAGGGCGAGGAGAGGCACTTCTGACTTTTGACCTGAAGTCTTGGTAAGAGCTAAGTGATAGTTGTCATATTTAGTGCATATCCTATTACACCTAATTACAAATTGGCACCTGCGTTACTAAATGATAGTTACTTCTAATTTTCTCATTATGATGAAAACGAAGGTGTGTTATCTCAGAATACTGGCATTCGAAATCAGAAAACCTCAGTATCATCTTATCAATTACAACTTTACACAATGCGGATTGATGTCTTTTGAGGCAATTTCATTGTAGCATTCTCAAACACTCTCTTGTTCAGGGTTCCCGCGGCTTTTCGAACAAAAAATTCAAGGGTTTTCAAGGGCAAAATCAATGATTTTCAAGGGTAACGTAAATTTGAGATTTCTCATATATAAGTATTGAAATACATTCTCCATGATTCAAAAGATCATTTTTACATATCAAAATGAGTAGAAAATCAATTGAAATATATGTTAAATACTTGAATATTCAGTTAAAGATCTATGAGGCGGCCAGAAGCCGCAGCGACAGATGTGTCATACTGGCTAGACGTCGTAGCCGACTTGACGGCAGTTAACAAACGGGACAATTATAGGTGAATAACGCAAAATGTGTTATCGCGTTGGTTGCCAACTTCGAACACAAATTACCTGCGGAATTGTATAACATATAGAGGCATTACATGTGTAATCCCTCCACGCAAATGAGAAAGCTATTTTGACTTAAGCAAGAGTTAGTACATGTGAATGATTGTGAAAAAAATCTCAGTGGTTACAGCTTTTTAATAAACTCTAAAAAAATCTCAGATCATAACAATACAGTTCAGGATTAACAACTGTCATGAAAAAAATTGATAAAAAAGTTCTGATTAAATTCGTAACAACTTTGATGGATAACAAAATGCGTATGCGTAGATCAGATCACATGAAAGCTTAGTAATCGTGAATGAATCAGACAGATTTAAGTTTATTGAGTTCGACGTTGATAGAAGAGAGCTCTTCCTTTTTCTCGCTGGCCAAAATTAAGTGATTGTGTTACATGATATGTAGACCACATTAAAATTTTGACACGCAAAATATTGAAATTGATGACTTCATCAAAATTCAAGGGTTTTCAAGGGCCGCGGGAACCCTGTTGTTCGGTTAATATTTTTTACTACACATGTGTTGGGAAATATGACGTTTTTATTTCACAATTTCCCAAAGGTCAAAATTTGCAGTAAATTTAAAAGTATTTGACTTTTCGGCAAGTCAAAAAAACGCATACAAGTCAGCTAGGGTTTACGGCAGAAAGTTCGTGGAGACTGCGAAGTGTTACTGTCAGAACCTATAACTCGTAAAGAAGTGTAAAATGAAGAAGGGGCTCGAAATAGGGAGGTGTGTAGCCCATGTCTGGTCTCCAATAATTGAAAGCGGAAGTGGAAACGGTTGATCGGAAGCGAATAAAAATCAATCGCTTCCGCATCCCTGGTAGAGACAGTAGTACTGTGCAACAGATCCTTGCTGATGGTCTGCTTCATCAATTCCTCTAAGGCTTTCGGTAACATTCGACAAGACGCCATGTGGTCAGTACTGAAGTCATACGGAGTGGATGCTAAGACTATCCACATTTTGAAGAGCATTCTCATACGATGATGAAAGTCATCCCAGTAGCCATTTATAATAGAATATAATGCTTACTAATTTAAATTATTAGTTAAAGTAGTCCTAATGAGGACTGATGGCGTTCTCCAATCCGCAAGAGTAGTAAGAAAACGGCGAACACTCGACCGGCGCGCCCCCCTCTGGAACGGCAGAGTGTCGTGGTCGGCCGCCGTGGTGCTTCGAGTCTCACTCCCCCCCCTCTGGAAAGACAGAGGTTGTGGCCTGTCGTGGTGTGCCGGCCAGGTTGGTCCACGTTCACAAAAATGTTCGCTGACGCCCCCCCCCCCTCGAAAACGACAGAGTGTGAGACTCGGGTGAGTTGGTCAGACCGCCTGGTTGACGTGGGCGACCGTCTAGGTTGTCGTGGATGGTGAAATGGCTGCCAGATTCGGATTCAGCGTAAAATTCTGCATCTGTGGTGTGATTTCCAGCTCAGTCGGCGAGAAAAAAATTTCAACATTTTTCGAAAAAACGACAGAGTTAGAATTTGGGACGTTTGGGTGTGTAGCGCCCAAACGAACCATCGGATGGGAAAACGGAGGCCAGATTCGGATTCAGCGTGAAATTCTGCATCGGTATGGTGAATTTGAACGCAATCGGAGAGAAAAATTTTCGCTGACGTCCCCCCCCCTCGGGAGAGCTCGCTTCGATCTTGGCTTCCAGTGGACGGATTTTGTCGTGCCATAGCTCGTTTGAAAGCTATGAGTGAGACAAATTCACTGAAAGAATCGGCTTGTTCATATCTGTCTTCGTTTAGATGTGAGACGCCATTTAAGATTTTGGGACATTGGCGAAAAACGACAGAGTTAGAATTTGGGACGTTTTGGGCTGTAGCGCCAAAACGAAGCATCGGATTGGAAAACGGATTTCAGATTTGGAATCAGCGTCAAATTCTCTATCTGTATGGTGAGTTTCAAGTCAATCGGAGAGAAAAAATTTTCAACATTTTTCGAAAAAACGACAGAGTTAGAATTTTGGACGTTTTGGTCTCTAGCACCAAAACGAACCATCGGATGGGAAAACGGAGGCCAGATTCGGATTCAGCGTGAAATTCTGCATCGGCATGGTGAATTTGAACGCAATCGGAGAGACAAAATTTTTCGCTGACGTCCCCCCCCCTCGGGAGAGCTAGCTTCGATCTTGGCTTCCAGTGGACGGACTTAGTCGTGCCATAGCTCGTTTGAAAGCTAAGAGTGAGACAAATTCACTGAAAGAATCGGCTTGTTCATATCTGTCTTCGTTTAGATGTGAGACGCCATTTAAGATTTTGGGACATTGGCGAAAAACGACAGAGTTAGAATTTGGGACGTTTTGGACTGTAGCTTCAAAACGAAGCATCGGATTGGAAAACGGATTTCAGATTTGGAATCAGCATGAAATTCTCTATCAACATGGTGAGTTTCAAGTCAATCGGAGAGAAAAAATTTCGTTGACCTCCCCCCCTCGGGAGAGCTAGCTTCGATCTTGGCTTCCAGTTGACGGATTTAGTCGTGCCATAGCTCGTTTGAAAGCTAAGAGTGAGAAAAATTCACTGAAAGAATCGGCTTGTTCATATCTGTCTTCGTTTAGATGTGAGACGCCATTTAAGATTTTGGGAGATTGGCGAAAAACGAGAGTTAGAATTTTGGACGTTTTGGACTGTAGCGCCAAAACGAAGCATCGGAGAGCAAAACGGATTTCAGATTTGGAATCAGCGTCAAATTCTCTATCTGTATGGTGAGTTTCAAGTCAATCGGAGAGAAAAAATTTTTCATCTCAAAATTTTTTCGAAAAAACGTTAGAATTTTTGCGATGGCTGCCTGCTGTAGAGCCAAAACGAAGCATCGGATGGGAAAACGGAGGCCAGATTTGGATTCAGCGTCAAATACTACAATGAAATGGTATATTTCCAGCTCAATCGGACCTCCAGAATCGATGATAGAAGCGTTTTAAGTTTTTGGATGATGGATATTACGTCATCAGCTGATCGCCACAAACTATATAAGCTGGGAACCGACAGAGACTTGTCATTCAGACAAGAGATTGCCAAAGGTAGGTCGTCTCTCTGAGCTCCGATGATAGCTTCGGACATTCCAAATTCCGGGTTTCTGTAAGAAACCGACTTAGAAAATCTCATTGCTGATATCAGCTAAGGCGTCAGACTTAGAGGTTAGCTAGGAGATGGCCTTCGTCTCCAGGCCATAAAAGACTCCAAAACTTTAAAGGCTTGTAACTTTGCTTCTACAAGTCCTTGATTCAAAAAAGGTTCGGTCGCTATTGACCTGCCCTAAGTGACAGACTACTTATAAAATTTCATAAGTAGTGCTAAAAAGTTGAAAAATTTAAATTCACTAGTTTTGGAGGTTTTCTGGGGTTTTCGACCCTGCTGAAGTCAATGAAAGCAGTTTTAATGATGTCTGAGCCAGTCGTCTCATGGTATAAGCGGCTTTTCACTGAAAGCGAGCAAGACACGGAGAGTTTTGCTGTAATATTCCACTGACAGGGTGTTCCTTCGGGACGGCGGACGATGCCGTAGTGATAAGTGTGGCAAGGGAGTGTGTCATAGTTTAGACCGTAACCGCTGGGACAACTCATGTCTCATGTTGGGCATTTGACACAGTTCTCAACGTAGCACTTTGAACGCCAATCGGTTGAGTCTTAGCTATCTTGTCATGGGTGGCCTCTAAACATCTCCATTGCAAAACGTTGGTGAATCAAGCTCTCTACGGCTTGCTATCAAGCTGCTCAAAGTCTGTCCACCTCTTACCAACTCTACAGGTCTTCATGTCTGAGCCAGTCTTCTGATGGTATAAGCGGCTTTTCACTGAAAGCGAGCAAGACACGGAGAGTTTTGCTGTAATATTCCACTGACAGGGTGTTCCTTCGGGACGGCGGACGATGCCGTAGTGATAAGTGTGGCAAGGGAGTGTGTCATAGTTTAGACCGTAACCGCTGGGACAACTCATGTCTCATGTTGGGCATTTGACACAGTTCTCAACGTAGCACTTTGAATGCCAATCGGTTGAGTCTTAGCTATCTTGTCATGGGTGGCCTCTAAACATCTCCATTGCAAAACGCTGGTGAATCAAGCTCTCTACGGCTTGCTATCAAGCTGCTCAAAGTCTGTCCACCTCTTACCAACTCTACAGGTCTTCATGTCTGAGCCAGTCTTCTCATGGTATAAGCGGCTTTTCACTGAAAGCGAGCAAGACACGGAGAGTTTTGCTGTAATATTCCACTGACAGGGTGTTCCTTCGGGACGGCGGACGATGCCGTAGTGATAAGTGTGGCAAGGGAGTGTGTCATAGTTTAGACCGTAACCGCTGGGACAACTCATGTCTCATGTTGGGCATTTGACACAGTTCTCAACGTAGCACTTTGAATGCCAATCGGTTGAGTCTTAGCTATCTTGTCATGGGTGGCCTCTAAACATCTCCATTGCAAAACGTTGGTGAATCAAGCTCTCTACGGCTTGCTATCAAGCTGCTCAAAGTCTGTCCACCTCTTACCAACTCTACAGGTCTTCATGTCTGAGCCAGTCTTCTGATGGTATAAGCGGCTTTTCACTGAAAGCGAGCAAGACACGGAGAGTTTTGCTGTAATATTCCACTGACAGGGTGTTCCTTCGGGACGGCGGACGATGCCGTAGTGATAAGTGTGGCAAGGGAGTGTGTCATAGTTTAGACCGTAACCGCTGGGACAACTCATGTCTCATGTTGGGCATTTGACACAGTTCTCAACGTAGCACTTTGAACGCCAATCGGTTGAGTCTTAGCTATCTTGTCATGGGTGGCCTCTAAACATCTCCATTGCAAAACGCTGGTGAATCAAGCTCTCTACGGCTTGCTATCAAGCTGATCAAAGCAACAACTTGGGATGTTTCCTCAAGGTTTTCAAGTATGCTGAGTTCAAATCTGCTATCAGATTTCAAATTTAACTAAGTCTAAGGCAGCTTTGAAGGGTTAGATCCCAGCTACTGTTCACTACCTTTGACTCGGCGTTGCTGTTACCACTTCGGGGCAGTGACAATGATGTCTTAAGCTGTAAATAGCGGGTATCGGGGAAGATCTCTCACTTCCCTAGTGATCAATACAAGGCCTTCGGGCTGTCGACGGGATCCAGTGCCACTCACTACACTCAAATCTATCATTCCTCACTAAGTGTAAAAATCATTGTTTTCCGTTTTTCGCTTCAGAAATGCCGAAATACAATAATGTGAAGACCAGTTTCAAACTGTGTCAATGCCGGAAGGTATTCCGAGCTGACGCCTTCAAGAAACACGCTTGCACTAACAAGAAACAGATAGGGGTCGGTCGCTACTATTGCGGAGCCCACAAAATCAGTCGCTTAAGTGAGCGGTTGGAGGATTGGCACTCACAACACAGCGAGTGTCAAGCAGGCGAAGTAGGCGAAGAAGAACGGAGTTCACTCTTCGCCACTGAGCTCCGTTGTTTGGAGCTACAATCCGCCAACGAGCAAGAACGGAGTTCACTCTTCACCACTGAGGCCACTGAGCTACAATCCGCCATTGAAGCGATTGCCGCTGTATCCTCGCTTAGTAGCGAGAGCTCGCTGTCCAGCAGCAATAGTGAGGAGGAGGAGGAGGGAGAGCTACAGTCGCAACCTATCGAGGACGTCGACCTCGATCGCGAGACCCCTACAGCCGTGACTGCGAGCGGAATTGCAACACAATGTCGCAATTTTGTCAAGCGCCCGCCGGTGATCGCTGAACGGGAACGGGATAGACTAAAGAAAGAGGTGGAGAAGTTGAAGGAGGAGGCCTTCTCATACAAGGCAAAGTATGAGGACCTAAAGAACGTGGCCGGAGAGATGAAGAAGGTGAAGGAGAGATTAAGCGAGCGGGATGGCGAGTTGGAGCAGGAGAGGCTCAAGACTCTCGAGGGGAAAGCCAGAGAAGAGGCCTTGCTAGCAGAGAGGGAAAGTAGGGAGAAGGAGATACGAAGGTTGAAGGAGGAAGTGGAGAGACTCCGTGTGCAGATGGCTAAGGTGGTCGAGACGAACCACGAGCTGCACCGTTCGGCGCAGCTGGTGGATCGCGATCGAAGGGTGCGTTCCAGCCGTCTGCACATCCCTATTAGAACGGGGAGAGTAGCAGAAACTCCTCTCTTGTACGAGCGTGGAAGAGGGGAGAAATGCTACTCTCGGGTGAAGAAAGGGGTGGAGTGTCTACACTTCGATCATCGTGATCCGATCTCGAATTTCCTTTATGAGGAAGCGTCCGAGAAGATCTGTAAGTAAAAATGACTAAATTAAAATGTAAGATGATAACTCACTACTTCTTTCTTTACAGACATCCAAGAGAAGCGACCACCCGCCCCGTTGCCGGAGCCGCAGTCGAAACAGCAAGCCTGAGTCCCTACCACACACCCCGAGAACGAACCACCGGCTCTCTTAAGGGCCACCATGGGGCAAGACATGATAGAACCTCCACGCGGTTTGCCCTGGGCAGTCTTCGGACTGGCGAATACTATCATTAAGTTGAATCTGCTATCAGTCAACTTGAACGTTGCAAATGAAGTTCGGTGTAATACTTCCTTTCGACGGGCGTTCCTGTAAAGGGCGGCGGTGAAACCCGTAGCTATGTATACCGCAAGGGACATTCGGCAATGGTCAATCTTGTTAAACCTCTCTGCGTCATGTTTGCAAGTGATTGCCTCTGTCTCAACGTAGCATGCATTCGCGCCAGGGCGACATTTAGCCAACTGTCGAAGGTTGCCTTATAAACTATCCATTGCATACGTTATGAGAACCATGAGTTCTACCTACCTCTATCAATGAGATGAATTGATGAATGGAATGAAATGGGAGGACACTCACGCGCCACACGCAACATAACACACTTCTCTCTTCCGTAGTCTAACAAGCTCTTTACACATGGATCGCAGTCGATTGCTATCCCAGAATCATGTAAGCTATCTTAATTTTATTTAACACTATTTCATCTGCCATTATCATCCATCTGAAATGTTATAAGAATTGCAAGTTAAACTAAGTGTGCTACTATTTCCAAATGAAAAAGTATACATGCTTAAATCATCCACTGAAGCCCCATTCAAGTAAGTCAGTATGAAAGCAAAGATAATACGAAATAAAAATTTATTATGGCATGTATTTCAAAAGGTCTTCATCGTCAATATCGTCCCAGAGTCTGACTTCACATAGATCACAAAAACAGTTCACTTGCTTCAATCGTTCTTCCACTGCGAGCCTCACTTTGTCGATGTACTCCCACTCCGCCATAGTTCGTGGCTGGGAGTTAGGGGTGTACCATTCCCATAATTGGTGGAGGAATTTGGTGCTGGTGATCTCCATCACATCGTCAGTATCATACTGGAGATACTTCCACCTCACGCCTGTTAAGTCGGGATACTCCTCACATACACTCTCCTCTTCGTCATCCGCTGCTAATGACAACTTTCTGATATTGTCCAGTCGGTACACCTTCTCTACCTTCCCCTTCGTTGGAGCGTTTGGTGCAACCAGCGCCCTTGGTGATGAGCATGGAGAAGAGAATTTTGTGTTCGGTGTTTTTGGAGGGCTTGTCATGTTGACTGTGTATAATAACTTTGAAATGTTTTCTAATTCTTAAGTATAAACAAGCAACCAATCAAAATCAACAGCCAATGAATGATGAATATCAAAGTATATATATAAAGTGACATCCGTGTCATTTCACTCTGTCTTTGAGACGTGTAAGTAAAGTGTTCTCTAGCGAATTCTATATTTGAGGCGTACAAGTGAACTGCTCTCTCGTGAATTCCAAATTTTAGTGAAGTCTCTATCTTGCTGAAATATCAACCTTTAACTTGATTTCGTTGAAATGGTAAGTTAAGGAATTCATCAGACATCTCCCTCAAACGTGTGGCTAATAGCATCTTCCTCAATTTCAGGCATCAACTTCATCACCAACGCCCTCCCTTCTCGAGGAAAGTTTAGAGTTGTTGAGTCAAGGTAGGTTGTAACAATACACTGAGACCTTAACAGAGATGATAGAATGATTTCTCTTTCAGGTGATACCAGTCCCATCTCGAGCGAGTCGGATAACAACAGCGACTCCATGTCAACATTGTCGCGGGAATGCAACGATCGGGAATGTGCTGACTGTGGTCACATCTTCACGAGGAAGCGTGATCTCGTCCGACACATCAAGCGAGGTGTTTGTAGACCTAAGTCAGCATCAATCTCCGAAGGTGGGGATGATTCTGTTAACGATGTCTCCTTTTCTTGCGATTTATGCATTCAGTCTTTTGAGTCACATTTTGAACTATCTTCACATAGACTTCGACATACACACAGTGACGATAGTTATACTAACAGCACCTCCTCTATCCGACTCTCTGAAGTGTCGATAAATAATTTAGTGAGGAACTACCAGATGGAATCCTCAGAAACCATTACTGACTTTGAAGAATGGTTTCATCAAAATTCATCTTTGATTGGTGCGCTCTTCAACAATTTAGTCAATTTTAGAATGAAGGCGCTCATCTATCTCAAAATAAAATATGTAAAAATCGACCACCATACTGGCCAAAATTTAAGAAATAAAGCAGCAGTCATTTCTGTAGATTGCGAATCGCAATGTTTTAAGTATGCCGTCCTCTCCATTCTCCACTATAATGATGTACAGAATAGCCGATACCTTTAGAGTAAGTATCAACAGTGGGAGAATGAATTAAAGTTTGATGACTGCAATAGTGAAGATATGAAAATTAAAGACATAGAAAAATTTGAAAAATTGAACAACATCAAAATAGTTCTCCATGTTTGGGAAAAGGGATTGAAGGGTGTCCGCTACAACTCGCGTTCGAGTTGTTATGACCACGTTGTCAACCTTTTATTAGTAAGACAGGATGATAGTGAGGAATGGCACTACTGCGGTATTCCCAAAATCTCTCGCTTATACCATCACTTAGAAAACTCTAGTAGAGAGTTATATTACTGCGACAGATGTATTCGCCACTTTAAGAGGAAAACTAAATTTGAAACTCATTATGAGTGGTGTAAGCGAGGTAAACTGCAAATGGAACGCATGCCCAAAGATAAGGAGTTTTCATATAGAGAAAATGGCGATGAACTAAGTCCTCTTCGTGTCATCTATGCTGACATCGAATGCTATATCGATGATAACATCCATCGACCAGCAGCCATTTCCTGCTATGAAGTATGGCATGACCATTTCCAAAATAAAAAAAATAAAATGCACGTCTGGCAAGGTGAGGATTGTATTTACCAATTCCTACAATTCCTCGAACAGGCTGTAAAATTTCAACAAAAGTATGATGGTGAACTCTATCGCAGATCATTGCATATGACAGCAGATGATCAAGCAAAATTTGATTGTTGCAACGTTTGCCCCAAAGGTAGTAAAACATTTGATGATGATAAGATTAAGAAAGTGCGCGACCATGATCACATCACTGGTAAATTTAGAAACGCACTATGTTCAAAATGCAATTTTTCACTTAGGATGAAACGGCGTACATTACCCGTCATTTTCCATAATTTCAAGGGCTACGACAGCCATATGATAATAAAAGGAGGTTTAGGTTAATTGAAAGAGTGGAAGCTTGATGTAATAGCACAAACGAGAGAGAAGTTTATGGCCATGACAGCAAAAGTGCCTGTCGATAAAACTAAAGAAAATAAGACGGTCTATTTTGATATAAAATTTTTAGATTCCTACCAATTTATGACTGCATCACTGGCCTCTCTCGTACAAAATCTAAAGTCTCTTCCACTAACACAAAATCTTAAGAAACAATATCCAAATCTAACCGATGAAGTCATCACACGGAAAGGAGTCTTTCCATATGCATATTTTGATGCGATTAGTAAACTCGGCGAGACTTCTCTTCCGCCCATAGATAAATTTAAAAATGATTTGACCGGCGCAGAATGTAAGACCGAAGATTATGATCATGCACAAGATGCATGGATAAAATTTGACTGCCATACATTTGGCGAATATATGATTGCCTATCTTAAGTTAGATGTATTTTTGCTGGCTGATGTATTTCAGGAGTTTCGAAGAGTGGCATTAGAAGAAGATAAGTTAGATCCCGTCCACTTTGTCAGTCTGCCAGCCATGTCATTTAAGTCTGCTTTTAAAATGACTGGTGAGACCATTCATCTCTTACAAGATCCAAAGATGTATAATTTATTTGAGCGAGGAATTCGCGGTGGTCTCACATTTGTAAATAAACATTGGTTAAAATCAAAATTAGTAGGCGATGATCAGACTCATCTTAAGTATTATGACCAAAATAATTTATATGGTAGTTCACTATCCAAACCACTCCCTCACTCTGAGTTTAGCTGGTTAGATGATAGTGAAATTCAGCATCTCTCCAACCCTTCTAACATACTAGCAATTCCAGATGAAGGTGATTGGGGATATTATTTTGAGATAGATCTAATCTATCCAAATAAAATTAAACATAAAACCGTAGATTTTCCACGCGCACCCGAATCAGGTGAAGTGACCAAAGACATGTTTTCCGACTTTATGAAACAATTTCATAAAGATTTAGAATCATGCGGTCAACCCGACTATAAGCCTTGCCGCAAACTTTTACTCACCCAGTATGATAAGGAAAACTATCTAGTTCACTTTAGCATCTTAAAATTTTATTTAGAAATGGGCATGATTTTAAAAAGAGTTCACCGCATTATTAAATTTAGACAGAAAGCCTTCCTCAAACCATATATTGATAGCAACAGCCAGAAACGTGCACTAGCCCAAAATAATTTTGAAAAAGATTTTTATAAGTATAAGAATAATAGTCTATTTGGTAAGACGATGGAGGATGTTAGAAAACGTGTAAACTATAAACTAGTCAATGATGTTACAAAATTTAAAAAATTGGTCTCATCACCTCTATTCATCGATAGAGACATTATCGATGAGGACCTTATAGGTGTTAAAATGATAAAATCTGAAGTTGAGTTGTGCAAGCCCATCTATATTGGCCAAGCTGTACTAGATTACTCTAAGCTTGAAATGTACCAACTCTTTTATAAAATACTAAAACCATGTCCTCTCGTAAAAGAGGTTCGTTTGTTGGGTGGTGATACAGATAGTTTCTTCTTAGGCATTACCACTCAAAAAGATTTAAATTTCAATGAAGTAGGAAATCTTTAGAAAGATATTTTGATAAATCAAATTATCCTACTGATCACCCACTCTACTCCATCAAAAATAAGGCAAAACTTGGCTGCTTTAAGGATGAGACAGCAGGAAAGGAAATAGATGAAATGATTCTCCTCCGACCAAAAATGTACAGTATGAAATTAAGGGATAGCGACGATAGTATTAAGCGTGCTAAAGGCATATCAAGATCATTGGTCTCTAACATGAAACATAAAAATTTCAGGAAAGCCTATAAAAATAAAAATTTAACGTTTGTCAATATGACAATCTTAAAATCTAAGTCGCATGAGATCAAAACTCATACTTTTAGGAAACGGGCGCTTTCAGCATGGGAGGATAAGAGGTGCTGGTTAGAACATAACATATCTCTTCCACATGGACATCCTGACACAAACATACCACCACCCAAAAGAATTAAACTCACACTACCACATTCAGGAGACGTCTTAGCATAATCATCCTTAACTTAGTATTTTCATGTTGATTTCTGTAGATAAACATTGCTGTTTTATGTATCGCATGAGATCGTTTCTTCCTTGTGAATATATGCCTACAGTCAGCCCATTCCCCTATATCTGTGAAAAGACTTTTTCATACACATTTTTATTTCAATAAACATATCACAATGACTTCACTTTGTTTTACGAAACACTGAAGTTACGAGGGATTTAGTATCTTTCACATGGATGCACTCTTGTAAACCATTGGTAATTTTGATAGCAATAGAGGGTATAGTTTGTTTGACGACGGGATGATAGAAAATAGATTCAAACATCTCGACTATTCCATATGAAGCGTCTTTATCATGAATGAAATCACGTAAAATGTATTCTTTTTTCTCACCAACAGAAATAGGTAGAATCAAATCACTTTGAATGTAAAGGTGCTGTTCATGTTTATCAAGTGTCATTGGTGTTTCTATACCAATCGTATGCGCAGCAGTAAACACAGTTTGTAGCATTGAAAAACCAAAGAGTTTTTTAAAATTTTTACTCAATTGACATTGAATGTCATCACCCAGTTTCAGAACAAGGCGTTGATTTTCAATTGAAAACGAAATGTGGTGTGTCTTTACATCATATTTACTTTTCATCACATGCTTCAACTTCTGTTGTATATAAGGATTTACTACATGAATGAAGCTTTCAACTGTATGATATAGACGCGGCATTATATTGATAGCAACTTTAGATTCTTCATAAGACTGGTAAATTTTCTTGATGCGATCGCCATAGATGTCCACCCACCATTCATCATTAACTGAATCAGCTTTAGTGTGATATTCATGAGAAGCATACACCACACCGCTTCCAATAATAGGTGTATAATGTCTTACAAAATGACGCAAGGTTGGAGAGAAATAAACTTTAAGTTTGTCATTATATTTCTGAATGACCAACTTATTTTTGTCCGCCATAATTTTCTCTCCATACTTCTTACCCACAGTCTCATTCCATCGTTTTACTAACTCAATAAGTGATACAGGTTGAACACCACGCTTTTTCAAAATGATGTGTTCTTCGCATTCTACAACATCTTCATCAAATATTTTAAATTTATAATGAAATTTGTTGATTCGATTTGAATAAACTTTTTTAACATTTGCAGTAGCAATTGACGTTAGATGTAGTCCATGGCCAAAACCGAGATGTGGATAGAATTCATTATCCAACCTCAGCGTAAGACCTTTAGTAAAAGAATGAAAGCGAAGGAACTGTCTCCCACTCCAATGATAGATAGTAAACTCATAAACTTTCTGATCCTTATTCTTCATGATGGAAGTATTACCACTGTTGAATGCTTTAATAATTTTCTCATTCCCAAATGGACCATAATAATCTGATTTTATCTGAATCCATTCATAGTTCCACTTTCCATCCGATGTTAAATTGTATGGGAACTGGAATGCATTATTCATCGTTATTCCATTATGGGTGCGAGGAGTCAATATCATTTCTTCCACATCATTCACATTCTGAATATTGCTATCATAGCAAATACTAGAAACGCCAACCTCCCATTCACCTTCTAAATGCAGTGGCCGATTTAATTCTACTCGATAGTCTGATGGTTTATTTTTGGGAAATTTATTCATAGAAGCATTACTGGGCAAGTAGATTAGAAACGAGTCCTTATTTTCACTTTCCATATTATTCACATGGGAGAAAAATATGAATGCGTTTGCATTAACTTTTCATTCGGAAATGGAGTGTGATACTTGTCACAGCGTCTTTATGAAAAGGAATCAACGCACCAGCATCGTCATATATGGCAATATCAATCTGTGGTATATAGTTTGATTTCAAGTCTGTATAATGCACTTTCTTAAAAGTATGCTCAGATAAAATACTGCAGCTTTTTGGTTGGTATGGTATCATTGCTAAAAGTGGAGCTTCAGCATCTCCCACACGCACATCTTCACCAATATTGGAATATAACTGAAAATAGTTAATACGACGCGATAATGATAGATGCGCGCTAGCTTTTGTCACAGTACCACTTTTAAACGTATTTTGATCAAAGCCCAAAATGTCCTTTAGGGTATTGTCCATGATCAGCTCAATATTTTTCCTGCTAACACGAAGAGATGGCACACCTTCTTTTTCAGAAAACGAAATATGTTCATCTTGAATCACTTCATTCAAATAATCTATTGCCATCTTAACTGAAGTGATCATGCGAGGTGTCAACACTCTTGTTCTATGTGAGATTCCACTCAAAGGCTCTACACACTTTCTGTATAAAGATACCGACCATTCTGTATCAACTTGATTTGATCCATCACATTTTAAATAGCGCATATCAAATTTTCCATGAACAGCTGCAGAACGATGTCGTAAGAACTGATGAAAATCTTCTGAACAAACTAATACTAGATCATCATCATCATCTAATTTACTAATGACGATTTGATCCGTTGATTTCGTATAAGTCAATGTTGCCACTTGTTTACCATCAACTCGAAGGAGATAATTAAATTTCTTCAATAATGTTTCAGGAGTCATGTTTGTCTTTCTTGGCTTAATCACAATCTTCTTCACCAACGTCTTCTCATTTTTTGGAATAAGATCTACATAATAAGCTTTCTCTTTGTAAATCAAATCTTTACAACCACTTGGGTGGTAATTAACGTTATAATTATCACAGCTTGTTAAGGCGCTAGCGAGGTAACCTAAATCATTTCTTAAACTTGGACTTAAACCAACAATCCAATCTTTCTCAACTACATGATGTACATAATTATGATCATCATTGTGCGGAGTAAATTGGATGATGTGTCTACCCTCTTTATTCAGGAAATCATACATAAACTTTTTACATGATAAGAGATCTTTCTTTGGCCACTGTGGAATGTATACTCGACACCCCTTTTCACATTGGTAAGCAGCTGTACGTCTCATATTAATAGTCATCACCTCATGTTCAAAAGTATAGACACAGTTGCTATAAACAAGTTGAGTGACACCCACTTCCCAATTTCCATTTAGCTGTTGTGCATGATCAATGGGAGTAGAAAAGAGTGCGGCTCGATTACTAGCAAATCTCTTTGTAGCCGCATTGCTAAGCAAAATATGATAAAACGACATTTTTATATTGCTGATCTGCGGCTTTGCATAACATCATGAAGACTTGGATTTTGGACTCTCTACAATATATCAGAGTTGATCGTGATGGAAACGTACACTTCAAAAATTCTCATACTCATACATCAAGAGGTATTACATTAACATGGCGACAATTTGTCAACCTCAATGATATCATGAGGGATTTGAAATATTTTGAAACATTAAGATTCATCTCCTTGGGTGATCAAGTTTGGCTTCAACATTACAGAAATGAAATTCAAATCTACCATTCTCATTCCGCAAACTGTTTCTCATTTCGCAAATACAATTGGGAGAAGTATAGAAGATACATACATCGCTCCATCATGACATTTATTCGTCGTGAGTTCATCGCCCTACTATGCAAATCTTAATCAGACATGACTACCACGCACCATGAGTTGGAAATTAGATTCCCTACAACGTATTGAAACGGATCATGATCGAAACGTCTATTTCAAAGATTCAATGGAAATGTGAGAAGAGAGTTTGCTTTATCTTATCGTCATTTTCAATCTCTACATCATATCATGAAGGATTTGAAATACTTCTATATGAAAAGACATTCACGTATTGGAAATCGCATCTGGTTGCGCGTCAACAATCGGCGAATTCAACTCTATCATTCCCAACTTCATACTAACTTCACATTTCATCAAGGTAGTTGGGAAAAGTATAAAAGGAAGGTACATCGCTCAATTTACTCATTCTTTCATCATGAAGCGCCATCTCTACACCATCGTCAACATTCTCCGTCGCTTCAGACTCTACACCAAAATCGATCTCACAACATTACACCAACACCTTCCAAACAGCAAGTATTACCCGGGTCTACCTCAAATGTTAGTGGTGAAGATGAACAATTCACGGAATCTTCAACTCTTCCCAAATGGGACTGTACAGATTCTCGGCGCCCTTTCTCATTCATCGGCGCAGTCAATGCGCTTAGAGCTACAAAGACTACTACGTCGGATATGTAAGAGGGAGAGGTGTGTGATGTCGAATCTGACTGTGGACAATATGGTGATCTCTACTCAATTGAGTGAAAGTGTATCATTTTTGAAGATTCGTACCAGCAGTTACAATTTGTGTTATGAACCCGAACTTTTTCCTGCAGCTCTCATTAGTTGTTGGTTACCTAT
The DNA here is from genome assembly GCA_907163375.1 of Prostheceraeus crozeri. NCBI lineage: Eukaryota > Metazoa > Platyhelminthes > Polycladida > Euryleptidae > Prostheceraeus > Prostheceraeus crozeri. Next base: position 28,960 of record CAJQUW010010377.1, read on the forward strand.
GCATGTGGCAATCTTTCATAATAGTAAAGTAATCATTACTGGACTAAAATCTCATGTACAAGCAAATGTGATCCTAGACTATCTCATCGAGTATGTACGTACCCAGCGGATTGTAAAATAAAAAACAATTTTTCCAACATGTTTTTATTTCAAATCATGATAGAACTTACAAATCATTTTTTCATTAGAGGATGGGTTACATGAAAAGTTTTGAATAACAGATGCAAATCGAGATACATGTAAACGTTTTAAGATGAAGTACAGTACAAAAGCACCACACGTTGATGAAAGTGGATGTTGTAGTATGCGTTCATTTCGCTGATATTGACGCGTATGTTTTCTCAACCACTGCTGTGTTGTTATATTTGGAGGTTGAGCAAGAGAGTGAAATAGTGCACCACGTCGGTCTTCTCCAATAAAGATCGCTTTCCAATGCTCACCGCCTAAATTCTGCGAATGAGTGTTTAGCACAATAAAGATGGGATAGTGATTTACTGCAGGTGGTAAGGTATCGAGTGAATAGACATTATCGAAAGCTTTCAACGTCGCTTCGTCTGCATTACGCTGCACTTTAGTCTTAATATCGTCAGCAGTCAACCAACTCATTAACGATTATACTGAAGAATCACGTCACGATACTTTGTAATTTCAATATTTGAATCGAAGACTACATAAATTAATACATTGATCGTCTCAGGTAGTGTTCTTTTGAACGTCAAATCCAAACGAATATTATGAGGCACGTTCGCTTGACGATAGGGTGCACTAATATCGCTGTCAGCAGTCAAATCAAATGCATAAATAGTATATCCACTCTTAAACTCTTTCATAGTCAGTCCGTTGGTGTCATCCGTATTGTAAAAACCAAAGACATCCATAAAATCAACATAACTGCGCATAAATTGATCCGAAGCAAAATCTGGTTTGTAGGGTGGACCAGGATGACTCACACCATTTACACGTAAAGCAATTTCACTTAACTGATTGTGTTTAAAATTGAAAGGATTCTTCTTTAAATTACCATTAAATGCATCATTTTCAACCATTGCCACCATGAGGAGCTTCGGTGCTTCCGATGGAAAGAGGCCATCTTTCATGAAACTCTTTTGATCTTTCGGAATTGTAAAGGTGAGAAGCTTTGTATGCTGAACGGGGTAAATGGCATTTTGGCGGTTAAGGCCTTCAGCATGCCCTCTAATGACACTTGGATTCGGTACTACTCGACGAATGTAAAGTGCAATATCTTCCACATGAATTCTAAAATTGTCAACTTTAGAAAATGCATTCAGCGCAAATTCAGGCTTATTCAATGTCAGCTTGAGTCGCATGCTGGTATTACAGAGTAAAAACTTTGACTGTCTAAAGAAGTCTAAATTCAGCGGACTATATAGCTGACATACTTTACTATCTTTAATCATAGCAGATCGCTTTACAAAGCCACTGTTTGTTTCAACATCAAATTTTCCTGCTTCATCTCTATACCATCCCATGGCTTCCATATGACTTTTTTGTGCTGCTGGATGAAACTGTGATACATGATTGAAATATGATTTATAGGGGTAATCGCTTTGACCACCTTCCACCTGCTGCTCTCCAATCGTTAGAGAAACATCGCGAAGTAATGTAGTCAATGGTAAATTGCTCAGTCCAACTTTATGTGTATCGTCAATAGCAGTTCCATCTGCTTGCTGAATTCTAAACCTCAAATCAAGCATCGCATAACTCAAATCTATGTAGTCATCACTACTACCAGGAATAACAAATTCAATGGGGCCAGCATTCTCAGCTGTTCGAGGATGATAATCTACAATACTTGAACTAAGAATATCTGTCTGTATGGCTTGTTGATCAAACAAACAAAAACCGGAAGTTTTACACTCCATGATTAGAAGTTATAGCAGCGTCGTCGTTTAGCGCCTGATGAATGATTAGAGCCTCCGCGACGTTTGCGTGAATGCCTTTTGACTGAAGATCGCACCTTACCAGCTACGCGATGTTTCCTCCTTCCTTTATTCATTCGTTTAGGTAATTTCTTTCCTTGAGTAACACCAGCAAAGGTCTGCTTCAATGTTTTTAAACCGCGTTCCTTCCCACGATTCAACAAACTGCTCTTAAAACTTCTACCTCTGGAAAGATCACTAGCAACATCACCAGCAAAGCCAACGACATTACTTAAAACATTTCGTTTTAAAGATCTACCGACATTGGATATGAGAGGTGCTACAACAGATTTCAGTGCACCAAGTATGCTACCTCCACGTTGGCGGCGAGCGCCGATGTAAATTTGTCCTCCACCACTTACATAGGAGGGTCGTGAATAAAATGAGGCAGTTGGATTCATAGCTCAAACCCTAAACATTGTTAGTTACAACTTTGCATGAATCACTGTCGATCACTTAGATGAAAGATGTCGGCACGACGCATCCAAGAGTTCATACTTGAAGGATAACCAGTCCATTTAACAAGACACCATTCTTCACCTTGCCGTTTTTTACATCGAATGATTTTCTCTACCAAATATGTTTCACTTTCAGTGACTACCTCAATCTCATCGCGGTAAAAGCTACCCTCAATTTCTTCATTATCGTAATCTTTCAACTTGTAGGTGGTCGGAGAGTCTTTTTGATTAATCCTTGATACTGTAAATACCTCCTCTGTCCAATTCGGAAGGTACCCTTTAGCAAAAACACTTTTCACTTTTGAGATACGAACTTTATCACCAATTTTCACATCACTTTTCACATGAGTGCGTTTACGTTGGAATGATTCGCGCACTTTATCTACATTGTCAGCATTTACATCTACTGGTCTGAGTCCAATAGAACGATGGATAGAGTGATTGTAGGCATGGAGTGTATCTTGTAGAACCTTTGTCCAATTTTGTGTCAAGTTGGCAGTAAAATGTCGCCACAAGCGATTTTTTAATGTGCGAGTAAAACGTTCAACGAGTGCAGCTTTATAAGCACTCTTTACACTAAACAACTCAATGTCATGCCTCTCAAATAATCTTGTCACATGCTGATTTTCAAACTCTTTTCCTTGATCACTCTGAATTCTTTTTGGAATGCGACCTTCTCGAAAAATTGTTTGGAATGCTTTTGCTACTCCTTTCCCTTCTTCAGTTTTTAAAGGTTGAGCCCACGCATAACGCGAGAAAATATCAATGACGGTTAAAATAAAATTATTGCCCGAGTTATGTTTTGAAATGGAGACAACATCACACAAATCTGCTTGCCACTGTTCATCGATGTCATGAACAATATAATGGCGGGTGCGGTACTTCTTTTTCGCTTGTTTGTGGAGTGTATAGGTAGCCTGACCCTTTAACCATCGTTTCACTTGTGATTGCGGAAGACCACTCGCTTTTGATAATTTCTTGATAGATGCAAATCCTGCCGGATGTTTTACATCATAATAGATTGACTTCAAACGTTCAGTCGATGACGACTGACTTTTTTCTCCTTCTCATCTTTTTGTTTTCTTGCCTTTCTACATTTACAACAACTGCAGCATTTAGCTTTAGCGGTTTTGCGATCGTGTTCACATTGCTTAGGGGTTTCATTGTGAGAGCTGGCGCAGCAAGTGCAAGTGACAACGACATTCACCTCTGGCGGCTCATTACATGGCAAGCAACACATCTGCTTCGTATTAATAGTCTGAGAACATGTATTTCCTGGGAGGAGCTGTTTTACGTTTTCCTTTTAGTAGTTTTAGTGGCGATGTAGATCTACGTCGAGTTCTTCCTCTTGTTTGCTTAGTGAGTGTGGGAGGGGATGTAGCAGGTGACGTCTTAAACCAATTTGTTGGCATTTTCATCGTCTGAAGCATTGGAGCAGTAGCCACTGTTGAATCAAGTTCTTTCAATGTCTCATTATTCAAAGCAAATTTTGGTACATTATGCTTTTTCAATAGTTTAAGAAAGTATGACCAACCAGGTGGAACATAGCCCTGACGGCGCTTTCTACGTGTCGCATACTGAATCAAGTCTTCATAACGTGAAGCATCAATCACTTTATTTTCATCTGTAATGATTTCTCCTCTATCATTTACATTGAGATGGGGTTCAATACTGTTGAAAAGAGATATGGCATGTGCGCGAGATGCTAAAGGTGTAGCAGTCGATACAGAGTCACGCATCTTATTCTTCAAGTTTTTCAATTGCTCAACAGTTTCCGATTGTAATAATACAGCACGATGTGGATCTTTGATGTGAACATTTTGCTGATAATCTATTTCTTTCCTATACATTTGATTTGCAAGAGGTTGCTTTACTTGCTGCATGGCAGTCAATTGTACATATTCATCCTGAGGAATAACAATCATGCGAGAATAAGAACTCATAGTTTGTAGATAATCATGGGAGTTTTCAAAATATCACTTCGAAATCTAAATTCTTCCGGACACTCTTGCGTAAAGTCAATGAATAAGTAACCGTATGGTTTTTCAGTAGCTGCTTGAAAAATTTCAATTAAGGCTTTTGATCCTCTGGGTGCAACTTGTCGCGCTAAAATTTCAAATTGACTTTTATCTCGCGGATTCTTGAAAACAGCATAATAGTGTGTATTCAGGTTTCGTGTACGAGCTTCTTTTCCATCAGGAAACAAATTTTGTGTGATATAGATGATAAAACACCTTTTATGATGTGCTGCACGAGTGAACATATCTGTAACATCTTTTGAATTCTTACTTTCTTTTAATAAATCATCCAATACAACAACATCATTAGACTGAAGTTTATCCACTGGAATAATTCCTTCATGTCGAATAAAGTTGCGACTTTGCAATTCCTGAAACAGCGACGGTTGATAAATACCATAACACCAAATCACTCGATTGATAGGTTCCTTAAACAACTCCCTTCTTTTATCCAATAAATTCAGCGTGAAAACAGTTTTACCTGCATGAGATGGACCTGATACAGTCAGAACTTTATCACATTGAAGTCTGAAATCCATTTTATTACTTTGAGATTCAACATTTGCATAATTAACGCTTAGAGCCAAAGATATTACCCAATAGGTTGCCCACGGCAGGAGCTATCATTGGAAGTATTGCTGAAAGGAAACCGCCCTTTTGTGTTAGAGTTTTCCTCTTTCTTTGAAGGGTGACTTTAGGATTGGAGATGAAACGCAATTTTGTGGCATATCGCTTAAGTAACTTTCGTTGTTTTGGCGCTAATTTCTTCGTCCTCAACTTTCTGACATGGGAAATAATTTCACGAATGAATTTATCGTTGGCATGCCGTATAGCATTGTATCGCTGATTTGCTTTCATTCGTCGGAGAGCTTGAATGGCTGAAGAAAACTTTGAAGACTTTTGACTTTTACGTTTCGCCATTTTCCGTGTTAGTCTTTGCTAAAACCTATCTTTACCACATTTGCATAGGTACTAACTATTGCGACATAAGTGACAATCGAAATGAGCAATATCACAGTGGTTACATTTGCAAAGTTGAATGCAATTACGTATGAAACAGCGTTGACAAAAAGCGTGCTTACATCTCTTGAAGATGCGCTTTTCATTTCCATCCCTTCGCTTACATACATCACAACACATAGTTTCACCGTTACTGATGTCTATAGCAAGTCTTTTTGAAGATATGAATTTGCTAGCCCTTTCTAAATAATAGACGCATGTACAGAAGGAATATACTTCGAGAGTGAGCAGACATAGCTCGAAAACCAGTTGTGCTACAATCAAGTACCACTGCATTTTCAATTTTTCTTCATGGAAAGTTGAATGTGAATATCTGAAATCGCTTCAATCACTAGACTGCTACCATGATGGTTAAATGCGTTAAGACGTTCAGCAATTTTTATCATGTCTTTTAAAAAATTCTTCGGGGTGATCTACCACTTCCATTGAATAAGAAGCAAAATGGAAAGAGCGACTTTCCACCACTTCCTTTCCAAAATGACTAAACTTAATTTTCGCAACTAATCGCGCCATGACAATGCTATCAGAGAATGTATTCATTAACTCTAGAAATAGAGTGCTAGCATCATCGACCACTGCTTCGATGTCGGTCTCATCTTTATGAAAATTTATCACATAATCTTGAACAGCTCCTTTTAAACTTTGCCTATGAAAATGTAATGTTCCGCAGTCGTTTGAGAAAGACATGATCGCCCTTTATCTAACCAATCCACTGCATGAAAACAACAACTCTTCTCATAGTAACATTTATTGAATAACGGTAACAAGCATGCATTATAAATCAATGGTTTGAAAGAGATAAAATAGATACAGCTGGTAACTATCATACAGCGAGCAATGATAACCATACAGGACTTTGGCAGTGCTGAGGTAAGGAGGAAAGAAGCATTGGTTATGAACGTAGCTACTACAACGAACAGACAAAATAGGAACAGACAAATCCTTAAAACGTTTCGTGACTTCATGATAATGTTGATTCACTCTACTATCCCAAGGTGGGAGCAAAATATCATCAATGATTAGATTGGGAAATACTTTCCTTTCCTTACCAGGATTATTACAAAAGATGCGTATAACATTGAAAGCAGCTAACCATCGTTTAAAGTCAATAAGAAGAGCACTCTCACAAGAAAAGCCATAGTCTTGCAAATATTTCAGATTAAGTCCATGAATGTGTTTTCTCGCCCATTGATCAACATTGGGATTGCAGTTGGCATGTTGATATGTCCAATTGTTCATAGCAATAGCACTGAGCTCCTGTACAGGTTCACCCTCACAATCCATAAAAATGATGATAGCAGCCTAAAACGGAAATTTACACATCTAAGGAAACGTTCTATAACATATTACAAAATGAAGAATTACATCGATGCTTTTCACGACAAAATACACAAATGATATGATGGCAACGAAGAAGTAAAATGTATCTAATAAGACCACGTCTACGACACTCAAAGCACATAAGCGAATTGTCATAGGGTAGAGTTAGGAAAGGACTAGTAATTCTCCTTCTTTGATTTGCGTTTTGATGCAGCATTCTTCTCCGGTTTGCGCTTCGTACCACTGCTGTTAAGGATTTGATCAATTATGTCATCCACGTTGGGTGGTTTTGGAATATATAGGATGGATTCCATATGCATGGAGAGAGAGACTATTTTATTATCCTTGTGTCAGTAATGGGCAAAAGACCGTTCCAGGACACCATAAAATTCAAAAAATAGTATCTTTAAAAACTACATAAATTCATGAATTTAGACCCTTTTTCAGGTTTTTAAGACCTAAATACATGAATTTAGTCGTTTTTAAAGATACCGATTTTTCAAAAAATGGTACTTTTTAAATGGTCTAAATTCATGAATTTGAACCCTTTTTCAGGTTATGAAGACCTAAATTCACAAATTTGGGCGTTTTTAAAAATACCCAATTTCTAAATTTTTCAAAATCTCAAATTTGAGAATTACAAATTTTACTCCCAAAATCATGACCGTTCCAGGACACCGAAAAAAATCAGAAAAGTTAAGAATATCAAATTTGAGAATTACAATTTTTACCTTGTAAATCATGACCGTTCCAGGACACCGAAAATCATAAAAGTTGAGAATTTCAAATTCATGAATTTTATCCATCTTTCAGGTTTTTAAAATATATCATGTGACTAATAATATTTCTTTAAAAATGGAAGAAACAAAAGTGGAAGGAACTTCAGAAATGGAAGGAACCTCAAGAATATATCCTTCGTTATCATATGAACGTAGTTCTACTTTAATGGACATTGAAAAGATTAACATTGAAAAAATGAACAAAGAAAAACACAAAGATAGAGTACGTTATATGAAAGATAAGGAATCTCAATTATTATTAAGATTAGAGCATTATAAAAAATTAAGAAAGAGATGAAGTAAAGTTAAGAATGTAACACAAGGAATTGGCATATTCTTAACAATAAGTTTAGGCGCTCTCACTATTGTTATATCTTCAGGTGTTTTAGTAATTCCAGTAGTTGCTACAGCTTTAACAAGTACGGGTGTTTTTGCAACTTCACTTGTTACAATGTTAGATAAATCTTTAATAACTAAGAAACGAAAATCATTAAAAACTAAGCATTTACATATTAATGAAGTCTATGATAAACTACATTACTACTTTCAAAGAGTATGTGATGATAATGTTATTACGTTAGATGAGATTGAAAAATTTGATCAAATAGCTAATGAAGTAAATCAAACCTTTCAATTACAGTCCGAAAAAGTTGATGATAAGAATAGACAGGATGGCAAAATTTCTAGTGATGGTAAAACTTTTACTGGTGGTAAAATTTCTAATGAAGAAAATGATAAAATTTTTTTAGAAGAGCTAAAAACTTTAAGCGAAAATTTAAGCAAAACTTTATTAAACAAAACTTAAAACGAGAAAACTTTAAACGAAAAGATGTCAAACAACAAAGCAATAAAAAAATAATTTGTTCAGTAAAATGTTTTTGTTGTATTCCAATGTTACCACAAAATTCAAATATTATATTTTAAAAATGGATAAAATTAGAGCTGATAATTTTAAAAGAATGAAACAATTAGAAGAGTTAATAAAACAAAGAAATATTATGAAAGAAAATCATCTTCAACATAGAATGATAAAAGCTGGTATTCAATCTGATATGTTTGAAAAAATGCAGCAAACCGAACAAGTAAAAACTGATTTTGAAAAAACTATGAAACCATTTAAAACTCTTGAAAAAGAAAGTACAAATAATGATAAACAAATTGATATAACAGATCCAGAGCACAAAACTATATTAGATGACTATGGATTACTAGAATCAAACATTAATAAGAAATTACCAAAATCTATGCAATTTGAACATTCTATTTCATTTATAGATGGAAAAACAATACCTAGATTTTATCTCGGTCAAAAAGAAATATTTCCACAACCTTTTCGAGGTTTAATTTTTTCACCAGATAAATCTCCTTTTAATTTAGATAGAAATTTTGTTAATCTTTTAAGAGGAGCAGATTTAAATAATTATGCTGTAGAAGATCTCATAAAATATAAAGCTATGTTAGACAGAGTTGGTGCAGTAAAATCTCTTAGACGTTATAAACAATTAGTAAATTTATTATCAACGGGAGTTAAAGTAGGGAAAGGTTTATCTGAAAAACAGAAAACAGAAACAACCATATTCTTACCAGATGATCCACAAGAATTACTAAATAGATTAAATATTTTAATATCTGCAATAAAAGAAGGACATAATTCTAGTTTTAATGAAATTCATGCTATATTGAAAAGACTGTTAGAAAAGAAGATTCTAAATGAAGAGGATTATAAAAGTATAACGAACCGAATGTTCTAGGGCTTCGCCCGTAGCTGAAATATGTTGTTTCTAATTTTTATCTATGATTTTTATCTATGATTTTTATCTACGATTTTTATCTATAATATTTATTTAAAATCTTAACTAAAAAATGTGTTCAGCAGATTTAGACAAAATTAATAATCATCTAGAAAATCTAACAGAGATTTTGGGTTCATCAAAATTTAGTACGACGTTAAAAATTATAACAACTACTTCATCACACACTTGTAATTTAGAACCCATTCTACATTTGGAACAAAATAAAAATTATCAAATTGCATTGACTAGTTTCTCTACATTTAACACTATTCAAAATGTTATAAAAGATGTGAATGATCAATTTAGATATTCTACTGATAAAGGCAAAACATGGAAAATATTAACTTTTCTTCCTGGTTCTTACGAAGTTGAATCAATATCAAATGAAATTAAGAGACATTTAGGTATACCATTTAAAGATAAGAAACAATTACATTTTGCAGTTGAACCGGCAGTTAATAAATTTTCTCTTACTTTAGACGAAAATCATCAAGTTGATTTTAATCATGATAGATCATTGTCAAAGCTATTAGGATTTAATAAACAAACCTATAGTCAAGGTTATCATTTAGGTGAGAAGATTCCAAAAATAACTGAAATAAATTCAATTGTTGTACATTGTGACATTATTGAAGGAGGATATATAAATGGTAAATTGTCAAATTTAATATTCAGTTTTCCAGCTTTTACTGTACCCATTGGTTATAGATTAAATGTATTTCCACAAACATTAATATATTTTCCTATTACAAGAAAAACTATTAACAACATTAACATTAGAATCACTGATGAGAAAGGACAAGAAATAAATTTTGGAGGTGAAGAGATTATGATAGATCTTTTGGTTCGAGAGGTATAAACTCCCGTTCGGGAGGTATAGACTCCCGTTCGAGAGGTATAAACTCCCACGCGAAGCTAGAGAAGTTTAATTTTCTTCTTCTTCTTTAAAAATAAAAATAAAATAAAAATAAATTTTTTTATTAAAAAATGAGTGAAGTACCCCCATTAAACAAAAAAAAACTTAAATTTAATCATCATCCAAATTTATCTAATAAAGTTTTGCCAGTTATTTGTGGAAGATCAGGTTGTGGAAAAACATATCTATTATTTAAAATTTTAACGACTTCAAATTTTTTGGATTATAACAATCTTATAATTTATACAACAACAGCAGAACAACCCGTCTATCAATTTTTAAAATATGGATTTGAAAATAATCTTAAAAAAACAGCAATTGCTTCATTATTCAAAGAATATGAAAAATCTGAAGATGAAGAAGAAATAAGTTCGTGGTGTGAAGAAGCAACAAAAAATAATCAGTTAGTTGAAACCAATAAAAATAAGCATATAAAGATACAACTAATAGATGATAGTGGTAATATGCAAGATCCTAGTAAACTAGATAAAACAATGAAACATTGTGTAATTTTTGATGATTGTGTTAATGATAGAAATCAGTCAGTTCAGAGAAATTATTTCACAAGAGGTAGACATAATAACTGTAGTGTTTTTTATTTAACACAAAGTATGTATTCATTAGACGGAAGTGTTATTAGAAAGAATGCAAATATATTTATACTATTTGAAATACGTGTAAATGCAAGAAACTTAAGTGATTTGTTAAGAGATTTATGTGTAAGAAATAAAGATGAATTTAAACAATCGTGTAACAATGCTTGGTCAAAAGATTATGGCTTCATTACAATTAATATTGATAAAAAAATTCATGAAAGAGTTATAGAAAATATTTTCGCGGAGTGATAAAAATATACAAATATAGTGTTATAATATTTTTTTATTTTATGTATATATCAAATTTGTCTATCTTAGAAATTAGAAAATTAAAAAGGTTCAGTAGTTATTCCATCAGGTAAAATTTTTCTTTTATCATCAAATGGATCTAATGCTAATTTATGTTCTTCTTTTAAATACATGTTATGTTTTTTTTAATTAAGTCTATAATTACATGCTGTGTTTATTTCATTATTAAATAATACATTTTTATAATCTTGAAATGTTATTTGATTAGCCACTGATGCCTCTGAAATTCCTTTTAATGTTTTATGTGTTTTAATATTATTAGTTGTATCATAACAGTAACATTTAGATTTTAAAAATTAAGCTTCTGTTATGAAATCTTCATTTCCTTCTAATTCATCTTTTACTTTACATAAATCAGAAGGATGAATGATATCTTTTATTTTATTAATTTCTTCATCAAGTGTAGAATTATACGGTATTGTTAATTCTAAGAAAACAGAATCGGTATCTGTAAAGTGTAATTTATAGTTTTTGCCATAAGCAGGTGCTAAATAATCATATATAAATCTATACATAAATAGTTTAGCTAATTCTACTATAGTGAAACCAATAAAATTAAACTTATCATGTTTTACGCTAATTCGACGTAAATGTACAGCACATAGTTCATCACTAAATCTAGTAGTTCTTTTATATGTAGGTTTCCTTGTTAAATTTTGAAACCTATCTTTATCATAAACTATTTCAATATTTTGTCTATTACGCACATTTTCTAAAGTCTTACCATAAAATGCATTATTCATTAATTTGAAGAACACGTTTCCAAAATCATCTTTATTTCTTTTAGCTATTTTACGTTTTTCAATATTGAACTCTATATAATTTTTTAACCACCTAGATTTTTGATAAAATAGTTTTCGATGTATTTTGGTGAGAATCATTCCATGATCTAAATACCAATCTAGCATTCTTCCTTCAACAACATACTTTCCTTTATTGCTTTGTGTTAACATAAGTTTTTTTGTTGGTCTGTATTTTTTAGGAATTAAAGATTTTTGATAATCTGAAAAATCTTCTATATTAGGAATTTTGTTTTCGGGACAGAAAGGAAAATATTTTGTTTTATCTTTTATTTCATCAGGGTATACTAAATCAACTTCATATATATAACCATGATTATAATTTCCATCATATGTTTTTTGATAATCAAGAATATTACACCATGACATTTCACCTGTTGGTAATTCTTGTATCATGCAAGAAGAATATAAGCTATTAAAATCATAATATAACAAATAGTTTTCTCTCATGATTTCATCAACTGCTGCTTGACTGTCTTCATTTGATATAAGTCCTTCTATATTTTGATTAAACAATTTTATAAACTGATCACTTTCTTCTGGAGATAAAGGTTTCATTATTCCATAATCATCAGGATTTACTTTTTTATTGTAACACTGTACATAACGATTACCTAAAACTGATGAAACTCCACCTCTAATTCCAGATTCAAAAAATAATAATTTATCATATGTATTTTCTTTATAATGTTTAAGTTTAACACCAGTATGTTTTAATCCTGCTAACCATGTTAAACCTGGTGTAGAATAACAATAACATGGATCTATTCCGTAATATTCTAAACACATATCACGAAAGTTTTCAAAAAGATCAGCTAGTATTAATACATCTATCTGTAGATATTTCATTGTATAATCATACATTGTTTTACAATTTAACTCTCTCCAATTCTTTTCAGCTTCTGCATAGTCTTCGTCAGATAATTGTGATTGTTTTAATGTTGATTTAAATTTATTTATTGGAGGAAGTTGTTTTTCTTCCTTAATTTTATTCACAGAATTAAAATCAGTCTTCGACTGTGAACCACAGGTTTTATCTCCAGTTATATCAGTCTTCGACTGTGAGCCGCAGGCTATATACTCATACGGAAATATTCCTTTTAAAGGTTTTAAATTATATTTATTTAATATCTTACATTGTTCAGATTTCAAAGTTTTTCCCATAACATCTAATGAATAAGGAGTAAAAATCTAAATGCATCTAAAATTCTAATGCAACCTAATTGCATTGAAAAATATTTTTCTTCTGTTTTACATAGTACATTTATTTGTTGTTGTTGTAATTTTTCAGATGAAAATAAATCTTTCATTACTAGATGGAAATCATATTTAGAACTATTGTAGAAATATAGAGGAACAAAGTTATATTTAAATTTATTAGCATTAAGATTACAAGAATTATGTGCTGCACCTCTATATAATCCATTTAGATGATCATGATCTTTCACCTTGACGGCAGAGCCGTCGCTTCGCTTGTCAAGATATCTACCTTTGCCATTTTTATAATTTTTTGTAAATTCTTTTCCACAGTAATAACATTTTGTTTCATTAATAAAATTTAATTTTTCTTTTTCTGTTAATGGCATCATTGGAATATTTGTTTCAAGCAATTGTGAAAAATAATTTTGTAATTCTTCTACTTTCTTTGTAAACATTTCTGAACTATCTTCACCATAGTATTGAAAATATTCTGATTTAAATAATTCAGGATAATTTGAATGAATGTACATTCCCCAACATAATGGTTTTTGTTCAAATAAATATTTTTCTTTACTTTGTTCAGATGCACTTTTTTCATAATTACAAACCGAAGGTTCTAGGGCTTGGCCCGTACCATTATCAGAATTATAATTTTCAGAATCGGGCGAAGCCCTGGAACTTTCCGTTCGATTTTGTGTCATATTAACATTATATGCTTCAAAATCACAATAAATAGTAAAGGGTACTTTATTTTTAAAATACCATTTATTATATTCTAAATAATCATCTTTTGGAAATGTGTTTCTGACTGCTTCATTTTGTTGGCAATTCTCCAAATGTCTATTCATTTCTTCTTTAGTTCTAAAGCTCGTCATACATTGGAGACAAGGAAAATTAGCATTATCTGAAGTTTTTGTAAATATAGAAACATCTTTACACAATATAAAATGACCCTGATAATATAATATATTCGCTTGTGCTGGCTGTTTTGTCTGTTCTAGTTTTTCAAATTTATCTTGATATATTTCATGTGTTTCATCAATTTCTTTTGTAAGATTAAATGTATTTCGATGAAAATTTTGATTTAATATTTGTAACTGATAACTATATTCATTATCATATTGTTATTTATATTGTTGTAGACATTTTTTTAAAGATTCATTTATTTTTTGATTGGTTTCATTTTCTTCATTATTTAATTCTTTATTGTCTTCATTTAATTTTTGAATCGTTTCTATCTTATTTTGATATTTATGGCCATATTCTTGTACTAATATTTTTGTTTGTTGTTGATAATCTGTTTTACATTTTTGTAAACTTTCATTTAAATTTTGTAATTTTTGTTGATATTCTAAAAATAAAGATAAATAATCGGTATCATAATCATAATTATAATTACGTCCTTTATAATTATTATGACTAATCATTATTGGTGATAGTGTTTTTATAATTTCAAATTTTTCAGTACATATTATATTTCCTTGGTAAAAAATATTATGATGCATGTAATTTCCCCTATCATTATATACTATTTCTGATTGACATAAATTTTTATTATTCAAATAAAATTTTTTTGAATCTGAGTAAAGTGGAGTAATTTTACCAATAGAAACATAATTCACATTTAATTCAAAAACATTTACTTCTATTAAATTTTTATTCTTTTTATGAAACTTTTTTAACCTATTATAATCGTATGGAAATTCATCTAAGCCATCAGAAAGATCAAATTCATTTATGTATTCTTCTTTATTATAATGACTTAGTCGTTCTTTATGATATTCTGCAGGATGTAAATGTGCTATAATACTCCACAGAAAACAATAATCATCTTCATTTTTTATGTTGATTATTTGTGGTGAACTGAAAGGTAAAGGAACATAACTACCACCAGTATTATTTTTATATTTATCAATTACTATTTTCTTAGATAGTATTTTAACAAATCTCCAACCAGATTCACGTAACTGGGCTTCAATTATACAATTTTCTAATTTAAGTATCATCGATTCAAATATGGGTTGTATATCATTTACATTATGAATTTCTTGTGAATTTGTAAAATGTCCTTGTATTATTTCTTCAGGAATTCCATCAGGTCCATTTTTTGTATAAAGTACTTCTACATTCATATAACATTTGAAATATTTCTTAAATATTTTGAAAAAGTTTTTTAATACATTATAAAAAGTTTCATCGGTTTCATTATGTTCAACGGGCGAAGCCCAGGAAGACATCTCCGATGTCCCGCGAACAGACTGATTAAATAAATATTTTATATCTGTTACGGCTTCATCAAATTCATCTATTTCGTTAAATTCATCAGTATCTCTAAATAAATATCTTCCATCTGGTACGGGCCAAGCCCTAGAACCTTCGGTTTGTAGGGTCTCATCCTCACTATTAAAATCTTTTTTATATTCCGAATGTGAATAATCATCAAACATTTTTTTAACTTTTATATCAGTAGGCAATGTTTCTAGATAATTTTTATAACTATTTAATTTTAATATATTTCCTTCATCAACTCGATCTACATTTTGTAAATGCAATTTACTATTTAAATGAGATTGATAACTTCTTTTTGTTTGCAACTTTTTTTTACATAAGACACAATAAAACTTGGTATTTTCCATTTTTATTTTTTTAGAGAAAATTTAAGAAAAAATTTGTGTTTTAATTTTAGATATAAACATTCTAATATCAAGGACTTGAGTGTTATTTTATATTATTATATATTACACGTTCTTTAGTTATTTTTTTTCTTTATCATATTAAGTTTAATAATATTAAGTTTCATCATATAATGTTTTATCAAAAGATAATTTAAATTTTTTTTCACTAACTATTGATTCTTCATCATCATCATAAATTGTTTCTTCATCATCATAAATTACACTTTTTGGTATAGGATGCCCTTCCATGATAGGATACCATTCTCTTATTGGAATATCTAATTCTAAATTACATCTTTTATCTGATAATAATATAATAGAGAAAAATATTGGTCTTTGATCTCTTTTGGAAAATTTAATAACACCACCATAATCTGAATCACTTTTAGTTTTTATTAAAGATGATAAAATTTTAAATTGATTAGATGTAAATCCTAATTTAAATTTTGTAGACCCGACACATAGTTGTCTAACAGTATCTTCAACTATTCCATCATTATTATTTTCAATTGTAAGAAAATGAAATTTAGATAAATTTTTATAATTACTAATATTTTTATAATCTTTTTTACCATTTACACCTTTTTAGATGTTACAGAATCATCATCTATATTATCAGATTCTTTAAGATCGGGCAAAGCCCTAGAACCTTCAGTTCGTTTATTATGATTATGATTATGGTCATTGTTAATAGTATAAGGTGTTGTCCACATATAAATTTTCTCTTGTTGAGCTAAACCATTTATATAAGATTTTAATAAATTAATATTTAAGTTGGAATATAATCCTATATACGTATCATCATCATATCTTTGGGGCATTTCTAATGTTTCTTGTTTATAAATTGTGTCTCTACAATAAACTTGACATAATAATTCTTCATTATGTTTTTTACTCTCTATGTGAATGTTATATTGATTTTGTTCATCAACAAATAATCTAATTTTTCTTTCGAAAAAGATTTTAATTTTTTAACTAATTCTTTAATATTGATATAATTAATAATTTTATTTGCTATCCAATCAGTATTACTAATCGGCAAAACTGCTCTAATAAAACCATAAACATTATTATGACCTATTATAACCATATTTTCTTTATTTAATTCCACATAAGCTGCATCATTATATTTACTTACAATCTCCATAAATTTAATAAATGGATCACCTGGAAAAATACAATAATTAGTTTCTATAGAAGGTAACCTTTAGTCTGTTCTCTAAATATTTCGGCTTGTAATTCAAACAAAAGATTAACATCTATACATGGATTATTATTATTATTATTATCAAGACATTTATTTTCAAATCCCGTTGATCTCGTCGAATAAGAAGAACAGGATGATGCGGGCGAATATAATTTTTTTAAATTTGCTTTATCCATTTTTTTATTTTTATTAGAAAAAATTTTATTTTTATTAGAAAAAATTTTATTTTTTTATTGTTTTAAAAATGATGTTACCAAATGTTGGTGGAGGTGCATATATCCCGAATAATCGTGAATTAGAAATAGAAATAGAAAATTATATCATGAAAACTGGAGACGTTTTATCTGGTCCATTGCATCTTTCTATTCTTCCGCAACAAAATACAGAGTTAACAAATAAACAATATGTTGATACACAAATCAATGACTTAAAAGAAAAATATATAAACGATGTTTTGGTTCCACTGATGAATGAATTAAAGTTGCTTAAACTTAATGACAAATCATTAAACGAAAAATTATTAAAACTTGATAAAAAGGATAGAGAGCTAGAAGCAGATATAGCAAAACTTTTTAAAAAGATTTCTGAACAATCAAAAATTTTAATATTACTTTCTATAAAGTTAAAATCTGCAGTCATTAAAAATAAACATCAGATAAAAATGTTAAAAGAACAATTAGAAGATGAAATAGAAAAACTTCCTGAAAGAATTTAAAAAAATTTAAAGCAGTTACAAACTACATTCCAAAAAAGTGTTGATGAATTAAGTTCTAAAATTACTCAACAAATGAAAAAGATGAATAGAATAATAAATGAAGTAAACTCGCTTAATCAAAAAGTTGATAAAATGAAAACTCTTAAAATCAATTTAGAAAATGAATTAAAGAAAAATTTACAAGAAAACTCTAAAGAAAATAAAGAACAGTTAGATGCTGTTAAAAGACAATTAGATGTTCTTAAAATTAAGTTAAATGCACTTAAAACGGCGTTGAAGATGAATCAGGAGAAAATGCAAGTTAATAGAAAAGAAATTAAAGTACATCACACGCTGCTTGACGCAATAGATAAAGTGCAACAGTCAATTAATAAAGTTATCTCGAAGTTGTTGTCCATTCACAAACGTAAATCTTAACACGTACGTCGTGTGATCCAAAATGTCCCGGACTAACCTACTTGCAGATAACCTGTGATAACGAATACTACTTCAGATGTAAATTTAGGTCTTTAAGGCATGAGAAATATGGTTGCCGAAATTTTTCCGGTCAGTTTTCTATTTTTTCAAAATTTTCAAACATTTTTGTCTGAATTTCAAGATTTTCCTATAAATTCTAGCGATTTAGAATTAATATATTTAGATTAACTTGACAGTTAAGCTATCACTAATAACCTGACTAATAATTAACGGAAAAACAAATGTTTTGTTCCAGAAAACAGTTTACTTTTCAATGTATGAGCCGTTAGCATTCGTCACTTTTTGCCAACGAAGTCTCAATTCACAAAAAGCTTTATGAAAAAATTCCGGTGTCAAAGAATCAAAAAACTCAGTAACTGCATCCCGCAGTTCAACTGGCGATTCAAAATGGTGTCCACGAAGATGCTTTTTGAGGAATCTAAACAGATAGAAGTCACTTGGGGCCAAGTCAGGTGAATAAGGAGGATGGCTCAATAGTTGAAATCCGTTTCTCGTTAAGGCATTGGTTGTCTCCTGCGAGGTGTGAATCGGAGCATTGTCATGAAGCAAGTAGAGGGGAATGTTTCGTGGCTTTCTTATTTTCTTCCTCGCTTCAGATAACAGATTGGAATAATATTCGCTATTGATTCTTACTCCTTTATCCGCAAAGTCAACCAGTTGGATTCCCGAAGCGTTCCAAAAGACCGTCAGCATCAACGACCGGCGATGTGATGTTCCGGATCGCATTTTCAAAGGGGCAGACTCGCCTGATTTTCGCCACTCTGCAGATTCTCGCTTACTTTGAGGCAGATACAAACTTAAAGGTGTTTCATCCTCTGTAAGGATACAGTTCAGAAACTGATCTCCGTGCATTTCGAGGAGATCCAAATTTGACTGTGCCGCCAGAAGTCTGTTCTCCTTCATTTCAGGTGACAGAAACTTCGGTACGAAACGTGATGCCAGTTTGCGATATCCAAGTCTTTCGATGTCATGACAGGAGTGATAACTGATTCGCAACTCTCTTGACAACTCACGGATGGTTATCCTTCTGTGTGCTGTAATCACTTCATCGCACTGACTCGATTTCTCTTCCGGAATCTCCTGCGGCCGACCAACAGTTGAAAAATCTTGCTCCACAGATTGTCTTCCGCGTTTAAATTCGCTTATCCAGAAATAAGCAGTAGTTCTCGATGGAGCTTTGCTTCCATATGCCAGGCTTAATTCCTTTAGAATGTCACCATTAGCGAAGCCGCGGATCAGGAGGTATCGTATCACACTGCGATATTCGACTGAAGACACGCTTGTCACATCCATCATGAAAACTGATAGAACAAAGAACCATCGTTGACACGGATTTCTTAATGAATGCGTGCTGAATGAACTTCACTGATTGATATCGTAACACATGAAGCAATTAACAAAAGACGTGCAATATTCATGGCAAAGATATCCGTCAAATAAGGTACAAATCAAAATCAATCTAACTATAACAATAAGACAAATCGGATCTCGATCAATTCAGAAAATACAGAAATTCATGTTAAAATGTAAAAATATTTTTTAAAAATAGAAAACTGACCGGAAAAATTTCGGCGACCATTCATGCCTTAAAGACCTAAATTTACATCTGAAGTAGTATTCGTTATAACAGGTTATCTGCAAGTAGGTTAGTCCGGGACATTTTGGATCACACCACGTAGATATTTTTCCCAAAAGTCAAATTTAATCCTAAAAAATGCCTATAATTTATAAACACAATCTTAAACAATTTGCTTCAAATCAAAGAATTGCTCATGAACCATGTATGAATCCTTTTTATCATTATGATAATAGAGAAACAGTCGGAACACAGAAGTTCCTAGGCACCGCAGGTGCCGTTCACACGGAAGGAGCTGGGATCTTCTCTGGTATTGGAAGTATCGTTAACTTAATTAAAAATAATAAAGATTTTATTACATCTGCCGCAAAAGGAGCAGCTGCTATAGGTAGTACAGCTAGTGCAATATCGAATGCTGTCAAGTCTCAAAACGAATTAAAACAACTAGAAGCTATTCGTAAACTTAGTAATGATTCTGAAGAACTAAAAAATTTAAAAAAACTTTCAGAGGAAACAAAAAACAAAATTGCTAACATAGCTGTTGGGGAAACCTTGAGGAGCGGAGCTCCGTCTGATAGTAAAATGGGGAAGAAAACAGGCGTAGCCATAAAACGTTCAATTGAAGAAATAAGAGGTAATGGTCTAGCAAAATTCTAAAATTATATTTTAGTAAAATTTTTTAGTAATTTTTTTAGCAAAATTTTTTCTGTCTGCGAGAAAAACAAAGTCAAATTATTTTTTATAAAAATGTCTTCGCTTATCGAAAATAAATTTAGATTAGACGATCCTCCGTTCGTCAGTAATAATCAAAAAAAGAATGACTATATAAGAATTGCTATGAATCCCGGATCTTCCAGTAGAGTAAATACTGGAGGTGATTTAATTTTTGAAGTTGATATCTACCTGATTCATTTTTACACTGTGAATATTCTTTATATAGTGATGCCAATTTTACAACACCATTACCAGATACCGATAATATTGCACTAGAGAATAATTTTTTTCCAAAATTATTTACACAAATGCGTTTAGATGTTGCAACTCAAAATATAGAAACAATAAGTGATTCTCCAGGTGTAATTGATACAATGCTTAGATTTATAACAATTGGTGAAAATAATAAAAAGGTTGGTTTCCTGATACTAATGATGGTATAATTGTTGATGATTTAACTCACGCTGGAACAGATGCAGCGAATCTGCGAAAGAGCAGGAATTGCGAAAGATGTAGAAAATATTGCAAAACATTTAAATAAAACAAATAATGATGCATATAAAGAAAGACGTGAATTTAACAAGAAAAGTAAACAGACAGTTAATTGGTCATTGTCTCCATTATTCGGATATTTAGATTATGACAAAATATCATATCAATTAAAATTTAAATTAATAATTCATCGTACAGCAAATAATGAATTAATCTTTTTTGGTAAGACTGGAAA
Source organism: Prostheceraeus crozeri (assembly GCA_907163375.1). NCBI lineage: Eukaryota > Metazoa > Platyhelminthes > Polycladida > Euryleptidae > Prostheceraeus > Prostheceraeus crozeri. The sequence goes on from CAJQUW010010377.1 coordinate 50,200, forward strand.
AAAAGCATATTTAAAAATTGATAGACTTGAATGGTGGATTAAGCATATTACTCCTAGTTTAGAGATTGAAACAGCTATTGCAAAAAGATTAAATACTAACAAACCAATTCCAGTAAATTTTCTAAAGAGAACTGCTAGCTCAGTAACTTTTTCCGAACAAAGATTTAACTGGCATTTTACTAGAACTGCGAATACTCCAAGATATTTATTACTAACTTTTCAAAGAAATAATTCTCCAAGTTTTGATAAGAACAACAATATTTTTCATATTAATACAATTCGAAGTTTACAAGTTTCATTAAATTAAACCCGATATCCAATTGATCCATTAAGATTCGATGATACCAATAATCAATTTATGGAAGGATATGATTCTTATCGAAATCTTTGTATAGAATTTGGAGTTGAACCACAATTAACTCCTGGAGATTGGAGACATTTATATCCTGTTTTCTGTTTCGATTTAAGTGCACAATCTGAAGATATTATCAAGACTGGTTGTGATGTAACAATTAATATTGAAAAGAAAGATTCCACAACTTCATTGATGGCTTATGGTTTATTGCTAGAAGATGTAAAATATTCTATTGAAGTTCTTAATGGGAAGATGGCTAGAATAAATTAATTTAATTTTTTTTCATAACTAGAATAGATTAAAAAATTCTTAACTAAAAATTTTTCATAACTAGAATAGATAAGAAAGATAGAATAGAAAAGTAGTAATAATAAAACTGTTGAATTAAAATTACGTAATATTGTTGACAAAAATACCCCTAAAACTATTACTATTAATAAAAAAAAGTATTACTTAAATAAACCAATGATAGAGAATATTAAATTACAAGAAAAAAAGAATGGCGGGATTCTCCCATTAATTCCCCTAATAATAGGTGGCATAGCAGCTGCAGGAAGTGTTGCAGGTGGGACAGCTGGTATTGTCCAAGCAGTAAATAAAAATAAATCAGAGAAGGCAGCATTAGAAGAACAAAAACGTCATAATAGAGAGTTAGAGAAAGTTGCTAGGGGTGAAGGAATAGTAGATAATTTTATTAGTAAATTAAAATTAGTTGATGAAGGAAAACGAGTTCTTAAAAATATTCTCCACAATGTTGATGATTTAATTGAAATTAAAGAAACTAAAGATGGTTCTGGAATATATCTAAGTCCTAGTATGATTCGGTAAAACATTTATTTTATTTTATCTGTTAAATTTTTTTTTATCTTTTAAAATGAATTCTACAAATTCCGAAAATTTAATTAAATTAAAAATTTCTAATTTAGATTTATTAAATTATCTATTAAACAAAAATAAAAACTCAAATTGTCAGCATATTGGAGGTGACAAGAACAAAGTTCCATACCACTTCGGTGGTGATATACAAAAAACATAAGAAAACTTTCCTGGATTTATTTGGAGTAAATATTCGAAAGAAAAACATCTTCCTGGTCATTCATATACTGGTCCAGGAACTCGATTAGATATAAGACTAGATGAGAATAATAATCCGAAACCAGGTGAAGAACCAATAAATAGAGTAGATGCCGCCGCTTATAGACATGATTTAGCTTATCGAAATCATGATCTAAGTTCTCGACATGCAGCTGATAAGAAGATGATTCAAGAATTAGATAGTATTCAAAATCCTACATTTAGAGAAAAAATTGAAAGAATGTTTGTTAAGAAAGCTTTACAAGCTAAAATATTGCTCGGTCAGGGTTTAAATGAAACGACAGCTAAGCTGTCTGAGAGCAACGCTCGAACCTACGCGTCTGAAATCCACAAGGAATATAGAAGACCTAAATATTTATTGAAAGTAAAAGTATTTAATAAAGATGATATTTGGAGTGCTGATCTTATTCATATGCCGAATGAAAGGGACTACAAATACGCATTGACCGTTATAGATTTATATACACGATACGCTTGGGTAAAGCCTTTAAAAAATAAAAGTAGTTTATCAGCTAAATATGCGTTTGAAGAAATCTTTAAAGAAAGTAAAAGAAAGCCAAAAAAATTGTTTGTTGATAAAGGGTCGGAATTTTATAACCGAAACGTTCAGCCACTATTTGAAACTGTTTATTCAACTGAAAACGCAGGAAAAGCTGTAGTGATAGAAAGATTCAATCGGACGTTAAAAAATAAATTATTCAAGAAATTTATTGAGCAAAAAAATCAGAAATGGTTGAAGATATTACCAGGAATTGTAGAAGATTACAATAATAAAGTTCATTCTGGTATTGAAGAAACTCCAAAGAAGGCTTCTGACGACCCTGATTTAATACGAAAGAAAATATTCGAAAATAATTATTCGAACGAAAATAATAATTTGAATGAGAGTAATCCGAATTTGCGGAAACTTAAGCCGAAATTTAGAATTGGAGATAGAGTTAGAATATTTAAGTATAAAAATAAATTTGAAAAAGGCTTCGTTGGCTATTGGACTAAAGAAATATTTGAAGTTTGTAAAATAAATCAAACTTATCCGATTACTTACGAAATCAAAGATTTAGATGATGAAGATGTCAGAGGCCGATTTTATCAAAATGAATTACAACGAAGTGATTTTTAACCTTTAGGTGGCGCTTTAGCTAGCTAGCTTCGCTTGATTTTTAATTACAGTAATTGGAACTAACGTTTCGGGAATGAAATTCCCTTGTTCAATTCTAACATAATATCAAGAAATGGTACTCCTTTTTGTAATTTGTACAAAACATTAAGACATAATTGACCACAATAAGTAGTTCCCGGTTTTTGAATTTGAAATGTATTATAAATTCCATTGCCAAGTAATTTTTTAACTTCATTCGTAGGTGGAAGTCCGTAAGAGTCGAACCAATAGTTCTCAGCCTCCGGGCGGTCGAAATAGTAATTATCTCCATTTTTATTAGACATACATGCAGACCAATGTACACCTTTTTGATCTGACGTATGAAGATTTGTTATGAAATTTATAGTTATTGATGGAACTTTGTTCCGGGAACTGAAGGTTCCTGTTGGCTTATTTTTTAGGAATTGTAATTCGTCTCTCATCAATATGTGAAAATTCTTTATTCCAAATTGATTTGCGATTTTCTTTAGATCAAAATTCGTTGTTGTTTGTGTTCCATATAATTTTAAAAACTCATTTATGTTGATCATTTTATAATAAAAAATTACTTATAAGGTCCCCTAGAAGACAGAAGGGGGACAGAATTTAAAACTTTTCCATAATTATGACTTTCCTTACTGCTTAGCGAGAAGGGGGGTATTGATTTAAAACTGTTCCATAATGATGACTTTCCTTACTACTTGGGGGGGGGTATTGATTTAAAACTGTTCTCTAATGATGTCTTTCCTTACTACTTATTCGATTTTGAAATGATTTAATTTAGATTAAATTAAAACGTTACATTGTTGCATTGTATTAGTAGAGTTAGTGTTTCGCACATCTTTTATCAATAGTAATTCATTTCTCATCAATAGGTGAAAATTCTTTATTCCCAATTGATTAGCGATCTTATTTAAATCGAAATTTGTCGTGGTTTGTTTACCGTATATTTTTAGGAAGTCTCTGATGTTTCTCATTTTAAATGAAATAAAATCTATTGCAGAAATTTCTCAAAAGAATTGGCGTGTAGCAGCTGCTAAAATTGTGTCAGCTGATACGAGTGAAGGAAATCACAGAAAATAGCGCATGATGCGGGTTGTGAAATCTCATTCACACTATGAGAACAAAAGAACAAATACAATCTAAACACAATAAACATATGGGAGAGAAGAGAAATGAATGAGCATTTCTCTTCATTCATTTTGGTTTCCATAGCAATCATTCATGCGACATTATTTTGAATGGAAAAATACACCGACTCTCGAACTATGTCGACAAACTTTCTGACACATTTTCCGGCTACCAGAACCATTTTGGTGTAAATTTCCATTAGCGTTCAAGGTCATTCTATTAAAAGCATACGGGAATTATTCTCATTGAAGACAAGCAATTGTTTTAAAGAATGCATGTCATTGTGAATACAATATTCCTGTAACAGACAGGATCGAGAGAGAGAGAGAGAGAGAAAGAAAGAAGTCACGCTGCTCCGTAAAAGTTTAATTGAGATAACGAAGGATATATTCTTGCGGTTTCTTCCACTTTTGTTTCATCCACTTTTGTTTCTTCCATTTTTAAAGAAATTTTTTTAGACACATGATATATTTTAAAAACCTGAAAGGTGGATAAAGTTCATGAATTTGAAATTCTCAACTTTTATGATTTTCGGTGTCCTGGAGCGGTCATGATTTTCAAGGTAAAAATTGTAATTCTCAAATTTGAGATTCTTAACTTTTATGATTTTTTCGGTGTCCTGGAACGGTCATGATTTTCAAGGTAAAAATTGTAATTCTCAAATTTGAGATTTTGAAAAATTTGAAAAATTGGGTATTTTTAAAAACGCCTAAATTTATGAATTTAGGTCTTAAAAACCTGAAAAAGGGTTCAAATTCATGAATTTATGTCGTTTTTAAAAAGTACCATTTTTGAAAAAATGGTACTTTTTGAATGGACTAAATTCATGTATTTAGGTCTTAAAAACCTGAAAAAGGGTTCAAATTCATGAATTTATGTCGTTTTTAAAGATACTATTTTTTGAATTTTATGGTGGCCTGGAACGGTCTTTTGCCCATTACTTGTGTCGACCATAATATAGCCCATTCACTTTGAAAAGGATATCCCAAGTACCTTCTCCGAGCTCATCACATCTGATGGGTATTGAATGATCTCCATCCGTCTTATAGTAAGTACACCAATGTGATACCGGTAGGCAAATGTGATTACCATCCCAAATCTTTCTATAGGGAGTATCCTTGTGATCTCTAGCCTTCCACTCTTGAGCAAGAGGAGTAGGAATGTCCATATTTAATGTCACGTACTCCTCAATAATATCAAGTTGGTGGCGAATGTACGGACTTACGGGGATCAGTATGTAGTCCCCATACTGATTGCGCATTATCTTGACATCCGTGGAAGGGAGCATTCCCGTTTGGAGTACTACGCTGTGATCGTCATAACGCAAGACTTGTTTAAATTTACGCTGTAGCGGTGTAGGATTATGTACCTTGGTTGTTTCTTCCACTGGCCTCAGTTGTAGATGATCTGACCGTAGCGAACCTTGTAACGTTTGACCGCCATTTTGTCCTACTAGTGCAGCAGATGGAGTAGATGCCTGAAAATGAAAAAGATTGTATTAAGTTTACGTTCAAGGGAGGAGAGGGAGGGAAGTAGCGACTTACCATTTTAGTTGGATAATAGAATAGAGAGAGAAAATATGCGTCCGTCACTCGTGTGATTCAACGATGGAATGATTCTCACTGTGGAAGGCTCGCTATTTATATAGAAATGCTTGATTCTCATTCGATGATGATCCTCATTGGACAATAACATCAAGCTGATTCCAAATCTGAAATCCGTTTTCCCATCCGATGCTTCGTTTGGGCGCTACAGCCCAAAACGTCCAAAATTCTAACTCTGTCGTTTTTCGCCAATCTCCGAAAATCTTAAATGGCGTCTCACATCTAAACGAAGACAGATATGAACAAAACGATTCTTTCAGTGAATTTGTCTCACTCTTAGCTTTCAAACGAGCTATGGCACGACTAAATCCGTCAACTGGAAGCCAAGATCGAAGCTAGCTCTCCCGAGGGGGGGGAGGTCAACGAAATTTTTTCTCTCCGATTGACTTGAAACTCACCATGTTGATAGAGAATTTCATGCTGATTCCAAATCTGAAATCCGTTTTCCCATCCGATGCTTCGTTTTGGCGCTACAGTCCAAAACGTCCCAAATTCTAACTCTGTCGTTTTTCGCCAATCTCCCAAAATCTTAAATGGCGTCTCACATCTAAACGAAGACAGATATGAACAAGCCGATTCTTTCAGTGAATTTGTCTCACTCTTAGCTTTCAAACGAGCTATGGCACGACTAAGTCCGTCCACTGGAAGCCAAGATCGAAGCTAGCTCTCCCGAGGGGGGGGGGGACGTCAGCGAAAAATTTTTTCTCTCCGATTGCTTTCAAATTCACCATACCGATGCAGAATTTCACGCTGAATCCGAATCTGGCCTCCGTTTTCCCATCCGATGGTTCGTTTGGGCGCTACACATTCAAACGTCCCAAATTTTAACTCTGTCGTTTTTTCGAAAAATGTTGAAATTTTTTTCTCGCCGATTGAGCTGGAAATCACACCACAGATGCAGAATTTTACGCTGAATCCGAATCTGGCAGCCATTTCACCATCCACGACAACCTAGACGGTCGCCCACGTGAACTAGGCGGTCGGACCAACTCACCCGAGTCTCACACTCTGTCGTTTTCGAGGGGGGGCGTCAGCGAACATTTTGTGATCGTGGACCAACCTGGCCGGCACACCACGACAGGCCACAACCTCTGTCGTTCCAGAGGGGGGGGGGAGTCAGACTCGAAGCACCACGGCGGCCGACCACGACACTCTGCCGTTCCAGAGGGGGGGGGCGCGCCGGTCGAGTGTTCGCCGTTTTCTTACTACTCGCAAGTGTACAAAGGCAATGCTACTGTAACCATTGGATTAATCAGTTCTTAAAAGAACTCAATGTAGCTTTCTCGTGGCAACGAATTAAAATTGATCAGCTTTGGCCCAATATCTGGTAAAAAATGGAAATCTTAAGACTTGTAATACTACTCATTCTTGCTGTTAATATACTAATACCGTAGATTCCAAACATTGCCGTACACACGTTCAAAACAGACGTCTAATATACTGTACCGACTACAGATGCTGATAGTGGAAATAGAATAAGACAATGGTCACCATAGGTTAAGGAAATTAAAAATGGATATTATAAAACAACAGGAAACCGATGAATAGAAATTGGAAAAGTGGAGGTAAAATATGGAAATACAACGATGCTACTACACCGATTACAAGTGAACTATATCTGACACTACACAAAGTGGATAATGGTAAGAGTGGATAAGTGGAAAGTGGATAATGGAGGTAAACAATAGAACTACAATGACACTCTACTAAACCGAGAGAAATGAAACTATACACACTATACCTAAGACTACACATGGAAAATACTATTTCTTCACTTGAATTTGTTATCGCCAGTTTCTTCATCCGTCTATAGTATTTCATGTAATTCCACATTTCTTCATTTGAATTACAATACATCGACCACTACTTCAGCTACCAATTAAGGGATATAAAACATAATACTGTAGTCCGTCATTCATCAGCAGGTACTCGTCTTGTTGTGTTTCGACCCCTAACCTGAACACTCACACCCAGACGAGCGAGGTCCCACACATAGTGACTGACAAAATACTGAATAGGTAATGATATGTCTTGAAAGACATGTCACAAAGATAAATCAGACATCATTCAATTGTTGCGTTTCCCACATGTAAACTGATCCTGTCATCAAATTCATCCCATCAATAAATACAGTATGCTTTTTGAGATCCGCACATGTAAACAAATCCTGTACATCAATCTTTGCCTTTTCGATTCCCACAAGTAAACAGATCCTGTTCATCCTCGAATCCCATAAAGATGTAATCGCTGTGTGATAAATATGTAATCCGCCTTTACACAAACTTCGCCTCATACATCAAGACTTAACAATGGGAGCTCTCTCATCTCCCGCAAGCCACGCTAAGCGCTCTGTATTCACTCTTCACCGCCCCCCATGCACTACAGTGACAAGGCTGCAGTTAAGACTCGGAAATGAAACTGGTGACTGGTTCAGACAAGGATTCCAGACAGGGCTATCCCCTGTGATCTGTTATTTTGCTTTGTATACCTGGAACGTGTTATAACAATGCGGCAGGGGTGTCAATTAAGGAACAACCAAAGCCTTGTCGATGATATAACACTTTCGGATGAAAGTTGGTGAGTTGCAGAATAGCCTAAACCTCGTTTCTTCAGATGCAGGAAGATGTGGCCGTAAGATCAACACCGATAAAGCGAAGGGATTACTGATAGTGGAGACAAGTCAAAATGCAGAGCTTTCAAGCAACAACAGTGCAATCGAAACAGTTCACACGTTCACCTATCTTGGAATCACGATAGATGGCGAGGGAAGTGCGATGAAATTTCATCAGCGCTTTGGCATGGGCAGGCATGACATTCCAGACGTTACCAAGTATTATCAAAATATGGAGGAGTCACATGACTAGTACAAGAACTATAATGCATGGTGTTGCGAACGTGTGTTTCTAGCGGGCTGATGCTTACTTCGGAAACGTGGACGCTGAGAAAGACGGATAAGCGGCGTCTCGATGCCTTTGAGTTGCGGTGCTTCTAAGGGATTTTAGGTGTTAGATGTCTTCACCGCACCACAAATCATGAAGTCATGAGAAGAGTAGAACCGAAGTTAAGGTTTGTGTAGTTGATTAATAAGCACAAAGTGAGTCTGTTCGACCACATCTACCGCATGAAAGATATTCGCCCAGTGAAGATCGTGCTATTTGGTATCGCGAATGGCAAGTCGTAGAGCCGATCCATGGTGTGGTAGACAGAAAGCATCGAAGGTTGCTGCGAAGCTGACCTACAGCGATAGCTACGATGACATAAGAGACCGGCGGGAAATAACCAAATGTGGACTTGAGGACACCAACAAATGATTCGACTTCTTCGCAAATCAAGCAAAATGAGCAAAATAATTTGAGGGACCAATAATCTGTTTAGTTAGTAGTTCTACCCAGTGCATTTTAACTTTTTGGTGTAAATGAACGACGGTTTCAGTCGTTCACTAGTAAGCAAAGGAGCTTGACAAACAAGATTTCCTGGTAACTGCCACTGAAATGAACTTTTATTTTCCAGTTCATGAAACTAACGAACGAACTGAACTTATGCTTTTAAGCTCAGTCTTACATTTATTATGGGGGAGATAAAATTCTCACATCGCTTTCCGTTGCTAACACATAGCCGTTTAGAGCAACAGATCCGTGCTGTTGTTTCTGTTCGTGAACATATTATAGTACAATGTAAATGAGTAGATTAAAAATAAGACCAGACAGTGATTTTAAAGGTCATTTTAGCCGGCATGGCGCTGCATAAGAATTTTCGTGCGCTTTATGAAATATTTCTGCGTGGTGACAAATTAACGACTGTGGCGAAATTCCAAGTAATTATGGCTTCAAATATTTACGAGTTATAATTCTGGGATACAGGATAATCAACTCTTGATGAATTTAATAGCATAGGGTTGCCATGTTTCCAGAATTCCGGGATTTGGAATTTGATGGCTTCCTTGTAGTAGCAGTTTTATGTATGTCAAAAGTCTATTTGTGAGACCCTTAACAAAGTCTACAGCTAAACAGCTAATAGAGCAACTGAGTAAATTCTTAGTAATTGACACTACTTAAAAAGATCTAAAAACAAAACTAAGGTACAATCAAGATAGTCTTAGTAATATGAAAAGTAGACATGGACAGCTTGAAATTATACAGTTAAAAAATATTTTTTTTAATTTTTTTTAAAACTAGTTGTTCACACCAGGGATGCGGAACCCGAACCGGAACCACTTGATTTGGTCGGAACCGGAACCACTGAGAAATCAGTGGTTCCGGTTCCGGAGATTAACTAGTGAAATGTAACAAACATGCATGAATTCAGAAGGAGCACAAATTTTAGACTCCTGCCCGCTGAATGGATGGATTCTAGCGTGCCTTCCCGAATCCCGATGTCAGTTAAACAGATCAATGACCTGTGCCGTAGAGAAGAACAACTTGTCATACAACTTTCAGTTGCATACAAACATACAAGTATGAAGGGCACCAGCGCAGCCTGCTGTGATCATTGGTAAGGGATGGATAGCTGTTATCGAAATGCAGGTATTACCGCTTTCACTGCAGTACAATGACACAATAGCATCCTCTCTGCCTGCACAATAGGGAAGATGAATTATATAATCGGTAAAGTGAGCGCCAGATTGGCTGACTATGACTAGAGGTGCTTCAAGCTCCAACCCAATGCAGCCTGCTTTTTTCATACCTCAGTAGGAGTGGTTCAGTTCTTTGATTTGTTTCATACTCACATCGACGCTAAGACTGACCCTTGAGTGTTTTTCTTTTATTAAGTTAGCCTTCTACTCTCCCGACCAAATGGATTTCAGCATTTCGAAGAGCTGATGAGCTATGATTAAGCACTAGGAGTAATTGGAGTCCTGACAATGGAGGAATATCTGTCAGATGTTTCTCCCATCCGACTACGAAACCGACTCGACTATGAGAAGTTATCCCGCTACCCGCTGAAAAGCAAGTCCAACTCAAGTCCTGATTATTCATGGCGCACTTTTCCTGACTGTCGCTACTCGCTAGTATAATGTTAAATGACGTCCATCTTGCCTGTGTGCTGATTGCCAGTGTTCTATAATTCCCTTCATTTTCCTAACTGCTTCCCATCGAGATGTGTATATCATTTTGGCAACAGACAGTAATCATCCGTTACATGTATGATTGTACATAGATGATTGAACATTGTAATTGAATACAGTAGTAACCCCGTGGCAGACGCAAGGACAAAATGTGAAATGCTGAGTCATCAGGCAGACGCAAGGACAAAATGTGAAATGCTGAGTCATCAGGCTGACTCAGCCCCCCCCTCTGGCAGGAAGGTGAGGGAGTTCGCCAAGGATGTGTTGGGAGGAATGGGTCCGTGAGGAGAAGAAACCGCCCCCCCCCCCCCCCAACGACTCAACTGACCAAATTGGTCGAAAAGACCAAAGTTGTTCAGAATCATGTGAAACAAACTTCTATCAAGGTTTCAGGTTGAAATTCGTCCGAAAAATTTTTTCGAAAATGTTTCACTACGGTGGTCTTGACACTTTTTCAAGTCCAAATGTGAAATGTCGCTTTTTTAGCCAACTTTGACGATGAATAGCGGAGGATTGGAATTGAATGAAGAGCTCGGGTTTCTTTTAGGGGCAAGACCGCGCTTTGTTCTCTAGGATCTCCTCTTTTCAGATGCGTGGCAGGCTCCGTTTCCAAATGAGAGCCTGTTAAAAATCGAGTTTTTGCGCATTTCCCAAGATTTTGGAACTTTTTGAAAAAACGACAGAGTTTTTTCATCTCAGCTTCTGGTCATCGTAGAGGGTCGAGGGATGTCTTAAATGAAAGGGGAGAGCGAGAAAACGTGACACTCAAAATTTGGAGTCAATCGGAGCACTAGAGCCGGAGATAGACGGGTTTAAAGTTTTTGGATGATGGGTGTTACGTCATCAGCTGATCGCCACACACTATATAAGCGGGAACCGACAGAGACTTTTCATTTAGAGGAGAGCGATTGTCAAAGGTAGGTCGTCTCTCTGAGCTCCGATGATAGCTTCGGACATTCCAAATTCCGGGTTTCTGTATGAAACCGACTTAGAAAATTTCATTGCTGATATCAGCTAAGGCGTCAGACATAGAGGTTAGCCAGGAGGTGGCCTTCGTCTCCAGGCCATACAAGACTCCAAAACTTTAAAGGCTTGTAACTTTGCTTCTACAAGTCCTTGATTCAAAAAAGGTTCGGTTGCTATTGACCTGCTCTAAGTGATAGACTACTTATAAAATGTCGTAAGTAGTGCTAAAAAGTTGAAAAATTTAAATTCACTAGTTTTGGAGGTTTTCTGGGGTTTTCGACCCTGCTGAATTCAACTAAGACATTTACAAAGTTCCCAGAGGCGAGCTTCGGCTCGAGACTTGTTTCCTGATGTAAATAACTCCACCGATTTTCATGTCAAAATCGGGGCCCGGATACCAACACAGTGACATGACGCACGCTCTGTCCGCTCGAGGTTGGATTTGTGGGTCGAGGTCTTGGAGTTGGGATAAGATCCCCTCTGAGAAATGCCTGTGACGGATTCATCAGCTTAACTTGTCTTTCCTCTAAGCGAAGTTGTCTTTGTGATAGCACTGGGCGACTATCGATTCTGTCTTTGTATAGCATGGGCCTTCACGACTGAAAGGCCAGTAACTGTCGATGTGTTGTCCAAATTTGGTAAAAGCGTCGTTGTCAAGTCAAAAGCACGACTAAATTTAGAAAGACCAAGGCAAGCCTTTGTGTCGGGAGGGTATATAAGTCACTGCTTCTCTCTAGGCTTCACTCCTGTTTCAAGTTGTAAGATGAACGGTGAGTGCTCTGTCGAAGTTTGCTATCAAACTTTGAAATATTTAGAACTTAGGATTATTCTGTCTTAATGCAGATACAGTAGTAGCTTCATATAAACGTTTTTATTAAGCTGTGACTTTAGATGAGATCCTTTAACGATCTCCTCTTATGAGCACTAAAATGTGTCTCAATTTAACACATTATTTCTTCTCTTTTCAGTTTGAAAATGACGAAGGAATGTAATAAAAAACTACAAATCTTTAAGTGCAGTTGCGGCATGCCCTTCCGCGGTGACCGTTTCAGGCACCACGTTTTGGCGAGAGTGACGAAGGGTGAAATGAAGCATGATGATGTGTTGATGGTGATGTATTGTGTGTGGTGTGATGTTCGTTGTAGTGCGTATGATGTCGAGTTTGTGAAGGCTCATGCCAATTGTCCTCTGCGTGTGATTGGGAAGGAAATGATGACTCAAGTGTTGAGTGGTGAGCGGGGGAGCGCATTTGTTCAAGGCGAACCAGTACGTTCCCCAGTCGTGAATGTGGATTTGGATGATGATGAAGTGGTGAGTAAAGTAAAGAGGAAGTTGATTGTCGAGAGTGATGATGATGACGATGAGGCTATGGAGAGCGTTGTAACGAAGAAGGGGTGTGTTGAGAGGTTGAGTGATGTTGAGCTTGAGCGAGCTGTCGCGTCGATTGAGCCACCGGCAAAGCCACGGGCTCAATCGTCGCCGAGAGATGAGCGCGTGATGCCTAATTGTGTTGAGAGTGAGTCAGTCGAGTGTGCCGAGTAAAGTGGTGTTGAGGAAGAATGATGCACTGGCGTATGGGAATGTGAGGAATGAGTGTGACAGGTTGCAGGGAAAGTTGAATGCTGCAAAGTGTACGTTGAAAGAAGTGACTGTGGAAAGGGATCGTTTGAAGAGAGAGTCGGAGGACTTTGCGAGTGTGAAGAGAGAGTTGTTTGAGGCGAGGCAGAAGTTGGTGAATGAGAGAAAGTTGAGGGAGACGCTTGAGTCGAAGTTGGAGAGTTGTGAGAAGTCGGTCTGTCGAGAGCGTGAGTTGAAGGATGAGGCGATGGAACGAGTGAGTGTTGGAGCGTCAGTTGAGTATGGAGTCCGAAGTGTCGCCTGAAACGGTCACCGCCCTTCACATTCCTGTGGTGGGCTATGTCCCGGAGCGGCCATTAATTTATGGAGATGTGACTCCAGATACATCACAAGAATGTTTTAACTGCACGGATGTCCGATGTTATCACATCAAAATACATCGCAAGGAGGACATCCGTGTAGATTATAGAAAGCCGCACAAATTTCGTAAGTATTATGACTGGAACATAACATTGTACCATCTTTCTCATTCTTACTTCTTTCATTGCAGGCCAACTGAAAAAGTCATAAGCCCACCACATCCCACGTCCCGAGAACGACCCATGGGCTCTCTTAAGGGCCAACCTTCCACTGCAGCTAAAGCGGTCCCAAGCCCGCCACATATCTACGGATATGCAATGCAGAGGGGAAGAAAAATGATGAATGGAATGAAGGGAGGACATTCATGCGCCACACGCAACACATCACAGACTTCTCTCTTTGCTAGTGAACAAGCTCTTGTCAGTGTCGTACAAAGGTTTTACTGCAGCACAGGTTGATGTATAGTTAGAAAGTTTGATCATCAACGTTGTATTCGTAAGTCTAGTCAGAAACTGTATCATGGTTTGTAAAAGCAAAGTTAGTGTAGTCAGAAACTTTATCATGTTGTACAAAAGTTTTATTGCAACACAGGTTGATGTATAGTTACAAAGTTTGATCATCAACGTTTTATTTGTAAGTCTAGTCAGAAAGTGCATCATGGTTTGCAAAGTTAGTGTAGTCAAATAATTTTACTGTGACACCTGTTTGAGAAAATAAAGTCTGATCATCGAAGTTGTATTCGTGAGTGTCGTTAGAAAGTGTATCATGGTTTGTAAAAGTTTTACTGCAACACAGGTTGATGTATAGTTCGAAAAGTTTGATCATGACGTTTTATGAAACACATGTCATGAAATGCAAGTGTTAGTGTAGTCAAATAATTTTACTGCGACGCACGTTTGTGAAAATAAAGTTTGATCATTGACGTTGTATGACTGACCGAACTCACCACAGCACTAGAAAGTTTTATCAAAAAGAATTTACTGCAGTGTAGATTGTCTTGTAACTTACTTTCACAGTGTTAGAAAGTTTTATTGGAGACAGTTGCCAAATGTTCCCTTATTAGAAAATTCAAACTCCATGACTGTTAGATTAGCTTCATCAGGTTTAGTAAAAGCAGTTTTCTACTGCAGTAAGACTGCGTTTTTTAGAATGTTATATGAAAACAGTGTTCACCACAGCGCTAGAAAGTTTTACTGCACTGTGTAGATTGTTTCACACAAGGTCTTATAGTCAGCGTTGAATGTTTTATAAAACCAGACGTTGTCACAAACGTTGAGTGTGTGAGAGCTAGTTCCATGACATTGAACCACATGGGTCGTAAAGTCCATAATCCAAGGGTAGGCTCCTCTACGGTTGGATTTAGGGTTTTATATCACATGCGTTAACCATTCGTGTAGAATACGTGAAGCACATGTTCGCTCAAATGCAAATGTTGAAATAAGTTTGTAAGAAGTCTTTGACAGGTTGTTGTGAAACTTAGCGAACGTTGAAAAAAGTTTTATAAAATGTTTCTGCAGTCACACTCGTTAGCGTGCCAGCTTTACTAAATGTGTTGTTTGCCTTTATCAAATTGAATGCATGTGTTTTGTAAATAAAGACAGAGTGTTTGCACTCTGCATCGACAGCATACATGTATACACATAACAACCTGTAGCGTTGTTAGTCGAATCCAAATGAGTTAGGAAACATTGTGTGTGAGATAAAAATCAACCTGCTAGATGAAGTGAAACACAAGTGTCACAACTAGTTTACGGGAAATAAAGGAGAACTATGACAACGTTTACACTCATCATAGACAGATGAACATATAGTCTAACTTTCTAACATTCAAATGAAAGTCGTAAACATGAACTGCGGTGTAAAAAACTTTATGACAACAACTTTATGTTGGTAAAACTTTCATAGATTGCAGTCGCGTTAAAGCTGATATAAAGACCTGTAGAAACGCATAAGGCTTAGTTCAACGACTCGACCCTTGAACTCACACAATGAATACGTCTGTGTAGAAAACTCATCAGTAGGAAACAGCAAAGCATGTCATTGAATGATGAAGACTGACCGACATAACGGAATTATTTCATGAGTATGAAACAGCGAACATTAGGACTGACCATGAGCATGAAAGGTTAAAATCAACGTTTGCTCTTCATGTACATGACAAATGAAACCGTGTCTCATTTCTAAGTGAATCGTGCATTGATAATAGAATCAACATTGAAACCTGCATCAAGTGATTTTCTGTGCGAATGCAGACGATGTGAAAATGACACACGGATGTCATTTATCATTGCTTGCAATAGTCAACAAGCTGCCATTCAAAAGCAGCTAAAATGTTTATCATAAAACCTATCAGTGAAACAGATGTTCCCCTCCTGTGCACACAAAGAATCATAAGTGCACTCTGGCACCCGTCTGTCACATTAAACAGAGATCTATCGCATCTGTCCCACGAGCAAGGATGCAGGAACGTATCGTCATCTCAGACCTCCCACCTAGCTGATTCTCACACAGCTCATTGCTATCGCACCGGAGAGATTATCGTGGGCGGCTGAAAGGATTCTCACGTTGACAATTCGTTACTGTGCACTCCGCGCGCGCAAGAAACCATTTGCTGCTAAAGCATGGACACTGTCGATTTGTTCAATTCTTCAATGCCTTGCTAGCCAGTTACACAAATGTTGGAGAAATATAAGGGAGACGTTCACACTCATTCATCAAATACAAGTCGTTTGATGCAATGTCGTTCGATATCGCTTTCTTTGAGATGAGCCGAACCCTCGAGCTCCGCTGTGGATGCAGAGTGAAGATGGGGAAAGTCTTTCTCCTGGCTGCTTTGCAGGCAGAGAAAGGCGAAGCAATTCGCTGCCCCGTCCACCTCATTCCACATGACCTTGTGGAAAACCCTTTATTTAGGGATATGGTGCTAGAATATTTGGCGTTGCTGAGAACTCAGCGTCCGGAATACTTCGAGTAATCGAAGTATTCCATCGGTCCTTTCGAGGGCCCGGTCACCAATTCGTTGGAGGCCACCCTATTAACAAAGAAAAGTTACAGACTGTGCCACACACAAACACTAGATTCAAGGATCTCTATCTTTCTTAGAAAATGAAGAAGCTCTTATCAAAATTCATCTGATGAGAAAGCAACTTCATGACAAGGTGTCCAACACACATCTTCAAAGTCCTAACTGCCATGAAATCATCATGTTTAAAGTCCCTATGATAAGTAGCAAGGATCTTTCACATGATGTAAAATATAAACGTGTGTAGAGAGAGGATTAGGCCTGAAGTCATGAATTTATTTCTTCACTACCCCTCAAATGGAAATACTAAGGGTGGTGGAAGAATCATCAAAGCAACATGTTCTATAGTAATGCAGGCAATGACAGTCACGGTTGGACTTATAGATTTAGCGTTTTGGATAAAACAAATGAACGATCTCTTTTAGTGTAGAATACGTGATGCATATGTTCGCTTTATAAAATGATTTTGAAAGCAAGACTCATTTTGCATTGTAGGAATAAGTAAAGTGAAAAGTTATGTCGCATGAAATGAGTGATGCAAGATTAGCTCGCATTGAAATGAATTGGTAGTGTAACAAACAAGCTATGTGGGATTCAGCATATGTTTGAAGACAAGCGCTGTTAAAAAGGTTTGAGACGATATGAATTTTATCACGTCATGTTCATGGATGTAACAGAATGAATGTCTCTACTGGTTGAGTGTATAAGATAGAACACATATCATAGTTGTTGCATGTAAACTGGAGGTTCATATTCGACGAAAGCAAAGATTGAGATTGCAAAGTTTAATGAATAGGTAGTGTACTAAACTGTTTGAATCAGTGACATAGTTAGAATAAACAACAGCATCATTTCGAGATATAATCACACAGCATTAGGACTGTTGGTTTATGAGCGTAGTTAGCGAGTAAGGTAGCAGCTCCTTGCGTACAAATTCCGTGTGTGTGTTTGAGTATGTGCATGCGTGTATGACCGCGTTGGAATAAAATCCTGACTTATATATACATTAAACTAATCAACACTATACTAAATGAGAAGAAGCAAATGACATCATTTTGGCTGCTACCTTACTAACCATGATATTTTCCTACTATCATGCTCTATCAATACATTCCTTCAAATACAAAAAGAACCCAAGTTAGAAAGTCATAACACCTACCCAACCAGATACAAAGAAGAAAACACACACACAGGCAGACAGAGAGAAAGAGAATATAAAGAAAAAATATCAGATGGCAAAGTCCAACTGACCAGATTTACAAGTATGCTGTTTCATGCGCATTATGAAAACATTTACGACATATACACCGAGACTTAACACTATTTCTCGATATATCAACCTTGCATTCATGAATATCAATTCAACTATTCATTCAACATAACATACAATGTAAAGTCTATCAATGATTAAGTCTTACTTACATAAACTTTCAGATGTAAATCAACTGTGATACTTTGACTTGTACTTACATATAACAACTATTTCATGTGTTCTATCCTATACACTCAAAACCTGCAACGACATTTATTCTATTACACATTGAATCTGTAGACATGATGCATTACATTAAATCTTCGATATCAAATACTATCATAAAACCTTTAGCAGTAGCTGACTTAAAACTTGTCCTGATTCCCACATTTCATGTCATCAGTTATTATTCTATCACATACTCATCAATATGAAAGGCTTGCATTTACTTAACTCTTCATATATTCGTGTCACTTAGTTGATTTTGGAAATATGTTTTCATGTACAGTTGGCACAACCCATACTCCAGTCATTACAAGCTATTCCTACTTTTGCACACATAGTGTCTTGTCTCCATCAAGAAGTCACTTCTATATAACTTTTACATGAACTACGCTCATTAACCAACAGTCCTAATGCTGTGTGATTATATCTCGAAATGATGCTGTTGTTTATTCTAACTATGTCACTGATTCAAACAGTTTAGTACACTACCTATTCATTAAACTTTGCAATCTCAATCTTTGCTTTCGTCGAATATGAACCTCCAGTTTACATGCAACAACTATGATATGTGTTCTATCTTATACACTCAACCAGTAGAGACATTCATTCTGTTACATCCATGAACATGACGTGATAAAATTCATATCGTCTCAAACCTTTTTAACAGCGCTTGTCTTCAAACATATGCTGAATCCCACATAGCTTGTTTGTTACACTACCAATTCATTTCAATGCGAGCTAATCTTGCATCACTCATTTCATGCGACATAACTTTTCACTTTACTTATTCCTACAATGCAAAATGAGTCTTGCTTTCAAAATCATTTTATAAAGCGAACATATGCATCACGTATTCTACACTAAAAGAGATCGTTCATTTGTTTTATCCAAAACGCTAAATCTATAAGTCCAACCGTGACTGTCATTGCCTGCATTACTATAGAACATGTTGCTTTGATGATTCTTCCACCACCCTTAGTATTTCCATTTGAGGGGTAGTGAAGAAATAAATTCATGACTTCAGGCCTAATCCTCTCTCTACACACGTTTATATTTTACATCATGTGAAAGATCCTTGCTACTTATCATAGGGACTTTAAACATGATGATTTCATGGCAGTTAGGACTTTGAAGATGTGTGTTGGACACCTTGTCATGAAGTTGCTTTCTCATCAGATGAATTTTGATAAGAGCTTCTTCATTTTCTAAGAAAGATAGAGATCCTTGAATCTAGTGTTTGTGTGTGGCACAGTCTGTAACTTTTCTTTGCTAATAGGGTGGCCTCCAACGAATTGGTGACCGGGCCCTCGAAAGGACCGATGGAATACAAGCCTTTAAAGTTTTGGAGTCTTGTATGGCCTGGAGACGAAGGCCACCTCCTGGCTAACCTCTATGTCTGACGCCTTAGCTGATATCAGCAATGAAATTTTCTAAGTCGGTTTCATACAGAAACCCGGAATTTGGAATGTCCGAAGCTATCATCGGAGCTCAGAGAGACGACCTACCTTTGACAATCGCTCTCCTCTAAATGAAAAGTCTCTGTCGGTTCCCGCTTATATAGTGTGTGGCGATCAGCTGATGACGTAACACCCATCATCCAAAAACTTTAAACCCGTCTATCTCCGGCTCTAGTGCTCCGATTGACTCCAAATTTTGAGTGTCACGTTTTCTCGCTCTCCCCTTTCATTTAAGACATCCCTCGACCCTCTACGATGACCAGAAGCCGAGATGAAAAAACTCTGTCGTTTTTTCAAAAAAGTTCCAAAATCTTGGAAAATGCGCAAAAACTCGATTTTTAACAGGCTCTCATTTGGAAACGGAGCCTGCCACGCATCTGAAAAGAGGAGATCCTAGAGAACAAAGCGCGGTCTTGCCCCTAAAAGAAACCCGAGCTCTTCATTCACTTCCAATCCTCCGCTATTCATCGTCAAAGTTGGCTAAAAAAGCGACATTTCACATTTGGACTTGAAAAAAAATCCTAAGTGTCAAGACCATCGTAGTGAAACATTTTCGAAAAAATTTTTCGGACGAATTTCAACCTGAAACCTTGATAGAAGTTTGTTTCACATGATTCTGAACAACTTTGGTCTTTTCGACCAATTTGGTCAGTTGAGTCGTTGGGGGGGGGGGGGGCGGTTTTTTCACCGACCCAACTTTCGACGACGAACACGATGGGATGGGTCTCCGAGCTCAATTCCAACATTTTGAAAATTTTTTTTTTCACGAAAAAATCCTAAGTGTCGAGACCACCGTAGCGAAACATTTTCGAAAAAATTGTTTGGACGAATTTCAACCTGAAACCTTGATAGAAGTTTGTTTCACATGATTCTGAACAACTTTGGTCTTTTCAACCAATTTAGTCAGTTGAGTCGTTGGGGGGGGGGGGCGGTTTTCTCCTCACGGACCCATTTCTCCCAACACATCCTTGGCGAACTCCCTCACCTTCCTGC
The DNA here is from genome assembly GCA_907163375.1 of Prostheceraeus crozeri. NCBI lineage: Eukaryota > Metazoa > Platyhelminthes > Polycladida > Euryleptidae > Prostheceraeus > Prostheceraeus crozeri. Next base: position 70,441 of record CAJQUW010010377.1, read on the forward strand.
CAGAGGGGGGGGGGCTGAGTCAGCCTGATGACTCAGCATTTCACATTTTGTCCTTGCGTCTGCCTAATGACTCAGCATTTCACAGTTTGTCCTTGCGTCTGCCTGATGACTCAGCATTTCACATTTTGTCCTTGCGTCTGCCTGATGACTCAGCATTTCACATTTTGTCCTTGCTTCTGCCTGATGACTCAGCATTTCACATTTTGTCCTTGCGTCTGCCTGATGACTCAGCATTTCACATTTTGTCCTTGCGTCTGCCTGATGACTCAGCATTTCACATTTTGTCCTTGCGTCTGCCACGGGGTTACTAC
>CAJQUW010010378.1:0-14596 GCA_907163375.1 Prostheceraeus crozeri
AAGTTTGTGGCCGAAGTAACTACCTCCCTGGCGAATTGCCTGGAAGCTTCTTCTCGAAGTGAGTAAGAGGTTTGTACATCTACAGACGTTATTGACCTCCTGACCATCCGCGGAGGTCATATCAGTGGAGACAAACTTCTCTTCGTAACCTCCAGGATACATCTTGGGATATCATTTGATCACAGACAGGCAATGGTCTTCTCCTTTTCCTGTAAGAGGTCTGGGAGAGTAATTGGTGGCTGCGTTGACTGGACTTCTGCAAGTCCGTCGTAAACAATCGCAAAACATCTAGCATGGGACAAATGTTAGGCGTTCTTGTTGTCCTCCCTTTTCCCAAACCTTCAGGAAACCTGTGGCCGTTGCTCTGTCTTTCTTGTCTCCGATAATTCAGCTGAGATTTCCAATGCTTCCTCGCTCCCTCTAGGTTTTGGACAGACTGCAAATGCCAGGTTGAATGTTTTGTTTCAGCAAACCGTATATCATGATGTTCACGAAATCGATAGAATGAGCTCCAGACTCTTGCAACTGCTGCTGTAACTCTGTGGTGCGCAATGCGGAAGCCCTGTAGAAAGTTGCAAATGACTTTAAGTTTATCCGCCATATGCTCTTAACTCTGATGAGTCTGCAACATGTGTCATCCATCACCAGATCAGACCTGTGCCCAAATGCACCAAAAGCAGAGGATGTCTCTTCCAAGATAATCGATCAGCCGTACCCAGAGACCACCTTTTCGTCCTGTGTTTGCACTCTCTCTCGTCAGTAGTCAAGGATGTCAATTTCTCTTTAGCTACCTCTAGAAGATGGCATACTTCGAATCTATCCAGAAGAGCTTGCAGCAGTCCTTCTGCTCCACGAACATCCGAATGTGATTCACCGAGAAAACCAGTCTGCATTGCTCTATGTTTGTCTAAATACCTGACTGTAATGAGTTTATTATCAATCTGATATTTATCAACTGAGCCATCAACCTGAACAGAGAAACCTTCTGACTTTGAAATGTCATCGATGAGTCTCTTCAGTTCTAACTCTGCTACGACATCAAGCATTTCCCTGTAAGTCACTGGGTTTCTGTAATGAAGAGCCTGCGAAGGAGGTTCAAACCCTGAGAACTCAGTTCTCAGCCCATGGTCACGGTACTGAGATATCTGATTCTGAGCATGTGCATGCGCCAAGGATCTAGCAGGCCAACTGTTAGCCGAGAGTGTTTTGATCTTGCTGTCATTGTACACATCGACAGCTAACTCAATCAACATGGAAACTGTAGCACTATTTGAAGACTTCAACACACGAACCCAGGGATGACTGTCACTTTGCGCAAGCCACAATTTATTTGAAACATCCTCCTTGACACTGGCATCATGAACACTACTAAGCAAGTGGTCAAGGATTCGTTCTAACTCTTTCTGACCGTCTGCCCTAACGCCATCGGCTATGTTAGCCATGCCATTCCGAGATGCCTTTAGAGCGACCTGAATATGGTTATGGCAAACTACACATCTTATTCCTGATCGTTTGCCCAGTTGAACAGGTTTTAGGACATCTGGATAATGAATGAGGAGCGAGTTTTTATCTGTCTTTTGACCTCTGTAAAGCAGTTTGATCTTAATGGACGTATTCGTTGAAGAGGTAGAGGGCGTTGCAGGCTCCACCGCGGTGTCAGCAACCACTGAAGCCGCGGACGTCTTCGTTGAAGAGGCAGAGGGCACTGCGGGCTCCACCGCGGTGCCAGCAACCACTGAAGCTGCGGACGTCTTCGTTGAAGAGGCAGAGGGCACTGCGGGCTCCACCGCGGTGTCAGCAACCACTGAAGCCGCGGACGTCTTCGTTGAAGAGGCACGCCATCTGACAAACAGAATATATCAAACTGTTTAGTAACTGTACTGTACACAAATTTTGTTATCTTACAAATATTCGAGTTTTGGACATTTTGCGACGGATTCCTTGAGTTTCTTATCCTCACGTTTTCGTCTTATCTTTTCCGTTGGCATCTTGAGAAAGAATGATTTACTTCGTAGCAAGTTAATAGTGAAGAAAGAAAGTCCTACAATTGATTATAAATTAAGTCACATTTGGGTTTGTATTAATAATTGGGGAGAGCAGGGTTAGTTGAAACGCGCGGTAGGCTTATGTTGAAACATTGCATTTATATTTAAGTACATATAAGACCAATTAAATTTTCTTGTATATTATTTTAATTGCCCATACCATTTACACGTTTTCGCTTGTTTTTCGTTAGCAGACGGTGGGGGGAGTTTTTTAGTGAGAAGAGAGGAATGTGTATTTTTCGATGTCTCGAGTACATTTTTCATCATCTGTTAATCTTATTCTTAAAGGTTGATAAAGGACGTTATTCAAAGTTTTATCATCTGAAGTGTAGTATGCAGAACACTAGCATTACAAAAGAAGGGACTTTTATGAATGTCTAGCTGAACGGCGGACTGGTAGCAGAACGGCAGTATGGTGTCGAGCAAATAGAGAACGGAAACGAAGCTCTTTCTGCGGGTACCCCTTAAAAGTCATAAGGCCTGCTGATCATCTTTCTCATCACCGATCGACTTCCGAGTGGTCCAGACCTGGGATTCACCTCAAAATGAGGTCGGCCAATTCAAGTATCGCTGAAAATGAAGTTAAAATCAACTTGATGGATGATGTGGTTTTTGATGTAAAAATTGTAAAATTGTTAGTATTCGTAGCTCTCATAAGTCCTTACAACAGACAACTGTGTTGATTTTAGAATACCGGTGATTGGAATTGGATTGTTTATTGTCACCTTTAGTTGATATTGCATTTCATTGAATTCACTAGGAATTTTAGGCAGCTGTGGTAAGTTATAGTAAATAGCAGAAAATGCAGGATCTCAGGTACTGTATTCAATTAATGGATATCATTATCATATATGATAAAATGACTGATATTGAAATATTACATATATTTACCTCAAAATCCGTGCATCATAACATCATGGAAAATCGTATTATAATCGAAATAGCAATCTATAATTATACTGCAATTGACTTGATCAATTAATTATGAATTTTAATTTTCATAATGCTGATACTACTAGGCTAGTCTGACTAAAATGAAGTTTTTCGGCAGCTCCAAAGGAAACTTTTGAAATCCTCACATCTTGCATTTATTATGATGAAAGGATCTTGTATATATTTATTTAATGGTACTATTTGATTATGCCTATGATGATATCTAGTAGCGAAGGTTTTTTCTATTGGACAAATTTATTTATGTGTGGCATTAATATGTTAGTCAATCTCCGTCAGAAAGACCAGTTAATATCAATTAGCCATGGCGCAGATAACGTCGTTAACATAAGGACACGAAAATCACTAATTTGACTCACACGGGTCGTTCGTTTCATTTGAATCTCTAGTGAATGATGCTCTGTGAAGCAATTAGCCAATACATGTAGACGTACACAAGTTTCATGCCCATGGAACTCCAAGGCAACGAATTGACGCTTCTTCATCAGTTTTACTATTCGACAGATCAGTCTCTATTAATGAATAGCAAAATACGTCATTCGAAAGAGAACAATAAGCAATGAGAAGGTTAAGCGTAACAAACGGGGATCAGATATCGGTTGCTTCATTCATTTGCCAATTCATTGACAACGTGTGTACACGTGCGTACACAGCCTGATGTGATGAGCGAGTGAATAAGTCTGAATCGTTATGAACGAGAGAAAAGTTAACAGCTTGAGTCAAATATGTATTCATCAGTAGGCAGCATCTCATCCGCACTTGTGCGTACCATCTCACCGGTTGAAAAGCACTGTCAAAAAGGTCATGTCAAAAAAGTACAGTGCTCCTTTCATTTCAATAATTCCACGCGCATGTTGGATGATTTCACACGCACGATTCGTGCGTGTGGAACCCCTTAAAAAACACTGCATATACTGTATATGTGAATATGCAACAAAATACAACCTTTCTCAACACAATTCTTCAATTTTGGTGTTGTCGCCTAGTGACTGAAAATCTTGGTCACTAGGCGACACAAAGAGAGGGACTAGGCGACATTTTGTCGCCTAGTTAACATGTTAAAAAATGCTATGTCCCGTACTGATACACAATTACTGACTTAAAGAAGAATTGTAAATGACCCGCAAGCTTGTGTCTTACAGTGATTTCAAGACGCTCTTTTCACAGCAGTGTCTTTCGTCAGGAACTATTAGGTCTACTTCACGCGGTTGCTATAGCGATAGGAGCTCTTACTAAATGTAGATCCTGACTTGAGGAAGTAAAGCACAAACCGCATATCTACAGTCAATATAAGGATATGTTGATGCTCAGCATGCGTCAGTATGCCATCTGATCGTTTGACAGAATTCAGACTTTTTAATGAGGCCTCTAAAAAAGTTTAGAGCATTAACGGAACTTGCGGAAATTCCTTCATATGCATGCATTTAACTCCCTATAACTTTTGAACCGAAAACCCGATTGACGTCTTTTTGGTGGAAGCGCTTCAGGGTAAAGAATATTTTTTATCTCGCGTTTTAGCCAGCGTGATAAATTTCTGTCATTGCTTAAAATCAGTGAAATTTGATGGACTAATTTTCGTGCGCTGACTGCATTTTCCCTGTTAAGATTTGGTTCATGGTTTGTAGAGAATAAATGTTCCTCTTATCCTGAATCATCTTATCTCAAGGATGAAAATAATCGGACGTCCTGGTGCAAAAGTTATAGGATTTTCAGTACAAAACAAAGCATATTGTTGGGGGTATAGTCATAAAATTACTTTCTTTCTTCATTTATTTTCTTTCATTGTTAAAATTATCAGTCATTTGTCACTTGATGAAAGCCATAATCATGCCAGATATCATCCTGTTATCGACAATGGCAAAAACATTAAGATGGAATTTGCCCTACTCGGACGCGGTACGATTTAGCCATCGAATCCGAGTTTGCACCTAAGATCAGAATCACCATTCGGCCAACCGCTTAAAAGGAACGTAGGTAAAAAATAGAATTCAAATAAATGAGCAGTCTATTTATTCTGTAGCAAACACTATAAATTTCAGTTCGCCTGACGTCATAGGTCCTCATGAATACAACAGAAAATGTCACAAAGCGAACGATGTTCAAGTATAGTATTCTCGCTTCCGTTTCCTCATCCGCGCTATTATTAGGCTATTGGAAAGAATACGATGAGACAGCAGGTGAGTATTTTGGTCGCGATTGATATGGTTGTTGTTGTTTTAAAGCAGCGACTTCTGATTGGACTGCTGGTGCAACATCACTTTCACTTGGACTATGGATGTCAACGAATTACAATGAGGTTATCTTTTAATACTTATGAAAGATGTGGATCTGCACTTCACTTTATTCACCGGTCGAAGGCAAGTGCCATGGAATTACAGAAAAATGATTGGAATATTCAACATCGACTTAGCAGTATCGAAAAACAGCTAGACGCAATAGAGGACAACCAAATTCAGGTAAATGTAGAAGTGGTATTCAAATTAATACATTTATGCCAAGGACTTTCTCTATCATAAAAGAAAGTACCTCAAGAAATTACAAAATTTGTACAATATAAAGCCGATTTTAGTGCACAGGCGGCTATTTCTAGGGAACAACTCGGCAGGACGACGAAAGGTCGGGTGTAGAATTTTGACATTTTATTCAATGTAACGTCGGACATTGGGAACGAAATTCTTATTTCAGTGTCGATAAAAGAAAGTACTCCAGGCTAGCACTAGGATATATTTGGTACAAGCACACTTCCTCGTAATTAATGTTTTGTCGCTTTTTGTTGAGTTTGAATAAAATTCTTTTTTATTTATTGTGATAAAATTATTTATTCTCGTAGCTTTTGAAAGTCTTAATGTTAGCTTCACTATCACCCCTCTCCGAAATCTTCGGGATGAGGTAGCCTGTGGCTGTGATGAAAAGGTAGTTTCCGATGAACTATGCTACAGTCATTTTGAGTGAGGGTTTGCGCATATCTCATAGCATAAAGCAGTCTCGAACTTAAGAGTTTGCTGTGTAGACAACTTGCCCAACTGAGACAGCTTTGCTAAATCATCATCATGACTTCAACTAAGAAAGCAAGGTTTCGGAGCCGTGGTTCAGCTACCACGCCTTCGGGCGGCTCCGACTCCGAAACCCTGTAGGAACGTATGTTTTGGGGAAAGTTTAGTATTAAAATGAGGATTAAAATGTTTTTTTCTTTTTCCGGTATATTTCGATCTTTGCTCACAAATTATCGTCGGACCTAGCTTCTCTGATGATGGAGCAAAGCATCAACATACTTGATTCTTCCCGAAACATGCGTGAAATGTCAAACCTGGACATCTTCATCCTATGAGAAGCGGCATTTTTGGGATTTATCTCTATTTCGACTGTTTGTCGGTTATTATAGCCTACCTGAATGAGCATTCGGTCTAGATTTTTAAATGTCTTTGGAGACAACATATATTCTTTAGGTGAAGTAAAATGCCTTTTGAATATTTGTGAAAAGACTGTTGAAATAATGGGAGAAGTGATTTATTTTTATTGTTTTGATTTTATCAATAATTTCATGATAATTTCTGTTGTACGGTGTCTTTACGTTACCGGTAACGGACGGGAAACATAATTTTAAAAAGAAAACGGAGAACCTTTCCGTTTAAGTTGCATCAAACAAGTTGCGCATGTTGATCGATGTATTGTGATGATCGTGCAAGTCTACTTTCAAATAATTATATTGTTTTAGCGCGTCGGCTTAGTATAAATACAATTGAATGCAAGCGAAAGCTGTAATTTGCTACGTAGGAACTCAGAAAGAGAATTTCGACGTTTAATATAAAAAAGTCATCAATCGTTTGTTTGTAGACACAAGTTCTTTCGATGAAGTCAATTATTCTAATCATTAGCTTGAGAGATGGAGAGTGTTGGGAAAAGTCGGTAAAATCTTAGCAGATGTTATCATCTTATGTTTCTCTTCATGGTGTGATGAATCAATTACATGTATACGTGTATGTACTATGTATGCTTGTTAACGTTCAGCCAATTTCTTCACATTGCACGAATTGATTTAGCAAATAACAATATCTTGCTGACATTCTGTACGCAGTCTACCTGCAACAATTGTACTACTTGCCCCCATTTCCTTTTATTCTGATTCAAAATGAGGAAAATAACTATCTAACATTCTCTGTTATAATATTCCACATCTGTGAAAAGGAATTGCGTTACTGAAACTTACCTAGAATATTTCCATAAGATTCCAGTGCTCCACCAAGTACATTACTTACATAGTGACAATGCATTCATCGTCGGCGGGTCATGTTTCTCAACTATGCGCTGCACCTGCACTTCTCAGATCGCTTTCAAGATGCTCGCAGGACGTTCGGGAGTTAATTCCTCTGCTACTCAGTGGCAGGCATTGATAAATCGACGGCTTGATTTTTTAGAAAGAAATGCGAGACAATATAAATATCGCAAAAGAGAAGTAACTTCAAAAACCATGATATTCAAAGCGCGAAGTTGAGGAGGAAACGAACGTAGTTTGATTAATCAAACCAATACTATAGGGTCTACATTTTGTTTGAAAGGGATGACACGAAAAACTTTGAATCATAATTTCATCATTTCTGAATAAACAAATATTTTATTCCCAAAGCATCACAAATTAGACATCTATGTGAAAGTTATCGGAAATTTTTTGTTTCCTTTCAGATATGTGAAGAATTGGCGAAGAAAAAGGTAAGATTCAATGTTTCTTTCTTTTGGATACCATTGGTGTTCAATTGGTTGATGAGGAGAATAATGAGAGAATCTATTTGGAGCAATCATTTTCTACTGACGGCAGTTATTCGTCCGCATTGTAGAAAGGAAAAGACCAACGAACAAGTTTTTGTTGAAGTTTGGTGGCAATAACTCTCAGTATTCCGCACGGGAGGTTTTATTATAATGCATGCCTAGTGTGGTAACTGGGCTACGGCTTGTAATCTCGGAAACAAAATTATCAAAAACTTCTTAAATGTTGAATTTTACTTGTGATCGTAAGCCATGTATTATGGCATATGCACACACGTTTCATTCACTTTCAAATCATGATTGCGTTAATACTAATTATAGAAATGAAGCCATGCTAGCTGTTGGACTCCAGAGTGACTAGCAATTTCAATGCGTATGTGCATAATGCGAGTATGAGAAGTATGACCTCTGTTAGAGCTGCTCAAACTGAGATGTAGTCGAATGGAGTTGGTGTGTAAGACTGGCACACGTACATAACCAGAGGTGCCGGTCCGGTCTGAAAGGTTGGACCGGTCATACCGGTGCAATTCCGCTCCGATCTGATATGAGAAATTGCGCTCGTCACACCGACCATAAAATAGTAAATGGAAATTGTATTGCAGTCGATATTTAATGTTAATTTAAGTCAATAAGTCAATAAATGTTTATTTCCAAACACTTTGGAAAACATGGAAAATGATGGAGAACATGCTTGTGAACAAAAACATTCGTGTTTCAAACAAAACTATGAAATCTCAGACATCAAATCGTACATTTCAAGCGTGCGGTCAATTTCAACAACAAAAAATCGTGTTCAGGAAGGAGAGGAGAAAAATTTGCTTCTAAATGTCATTCAGTTTGTGTTCTCATTAGTAGACAATCGCAACTCTGAAGCTTTTTGAAGGAATTTAGCAATGCTTTTACGATTATTTGGAATATGCGTGTTCATCAACTTGTAAAACTCGGTTGTGCTTTCGCAGTGGCACAATATCGGTGCTAGTTCCTGTCGTAATTTATGGTATCTTGAACATTCAATCATGAAATGATGCAAATTTTCTACCCGTGAATCACTGCATAGCTCACATCGACGTTCTTCATACCTCAAGCGATTTCCATAAATGCCGGTGACAACTTCTACGTTGTGGTTTAATGCTCTAAACTGCAATATGATATTGATATAGTTATAATCGATATCAAGATTTAGATATGACTTAATAATATCCTCAAACAGGCATAACTCCAAATAATTTAGCCCAAAATGGCTGTTTTTGCTGAGGACATCCACTGTGAGATTTTAGGCTAAGGTTAAGATAGATTAATTTTGATGTAATTAATTTAAATTAAGGTACAAGTAGTAAGCAAAACTCCACTTCTGGACCGCGCAAGATGGCCGCCATCGCTGCGTCCCCCCCCCTCTGGCTCGGCAGAGTGTCGTGGTCGGCCGCCGTGGTGCTTCGTGTCTGAGTCCCCCCCCCTCTGGAACGACAGAGGTTGTGGTCTGTCGTGGTGTGCCGGCCAGGTGGGTCCACGTTCACAACATGTTCGCTGACGTCCCCCCCCTCTGGAACGACAGAGGTTGTGGTCTGTCGTGGTGTGCCGGCCAGGTGGGTCCACGTTCACAACATGTTCGCTGACGTCCCCCCCCTCTGCAACGACAGAGTGTGAGACTCGGGTGAGTTGGTCCGACCGCCTGGTTGACGGGGGCGACCGTCTAGGTTGACGTGGGCGACCGCCAGGATTAGTCTTGAGGCTATAGTGTGTGATGTTTTTGGTGTGTAGCGTCCAAACGAAGCATCGGATGAGAAAACGGAGGTCAGATTCGGATTCAGCGTGAAATTCTGCATCGGTAGGGTGAGTTTCAAGGCAATCGGAGAGAAAAAATTTTCGGCTGACGTCCCCCCCCCCTGGACAGCTTGCTTCGATTTTGGCTTCCAGTGGACGGATTTTGTCGTGCGATAGCTCGTTTGAAAGCTAAGAGTGAGACAAATTCAGTGAAAGAATCGGCTTGTTCGTATCTGCCTTCGTTTAGATGTGAGACGCCATTTAAGATTTTGGGACATTGGTGAAAAACGACAGAGTTAGAATTTGGACGTTTTGGGCTGTAGCTTCAAAACGAACTATCGGATTGGTAAACGGATGCCAGATTTGGAATCAACTTGATGTTTATTGTCCAATGAGGATCATCATCCAATGAGAATCAAGCATTTCTTTATAAATAGCGAGCCTTCCACAGCGAGAATCATTCCATCGTTGAATCACACGAGTGACGGACGCACATTTTCTCTCTCCCTAGTTCCCTGTTCTATTATCCAACTAAAATGGTAAGTCGCTACTTCCCTCCCTCTCCTCCCTTGAACGTAAACTTAATACAATCTTTTTTCATTTTCAGGCATCTACTCCATCTACTGCACTAGTAGGACAAAATGGCGGTCAAACGTTACAAGGTTCGCTACGGTCAGATCATCTACAACTGAGGCCAGTGGAAGAAACAACCAAGGTACATAATCCTACAACCGCTACAGCGTAAATTTAAACAAGCCTTGCGTTATGATGATCATAGCGTAGTACTCCAAACGGGAATGCTCCCTTCCACGGATGTCAAGATAATGCACAATCAGTATGGGGACTACATACTGATCCCCGTGAGTCCGTACATTCGCCACCAACTTGATACTATTGAGGAGTACGTGACATTAAATATGGACATTCCTACTCCTCTTGCTCAAGAGTGGAAGGCTAGAGATGACAAGGATACTCCCTATAGAAAGATTTGGGATGGTAATCACATTTGCCTACCGGTATCACATTGGTGTACTTACTATAAGAAGGATGGAGATCATTCAATACCCATCAGATGTGATGAGCTCGGAGAAGGTACTTGGGATATCCTTTTCAAAGTGAATGGGCTATATTATGGTCGACACAAGGATAATAAAATAGCCTCTCTCTCCATGCATATGGAATCCATCCTATATATTCCGAAACCACCCAACGTGGACGACATAATTGATCAAATCCTTAACAGCAGTGGTACGAAGCGCAAGTCGGAGAAGAATGCTACATCAAAACGCAAATCAAAGAAGGAGAATTGCTAGTCCTTTCCTAACTCTTCCCTATGACAATTCGCTTATGTGCTTTGAGTGTCGTAGACGTGGTCTTATTAGATACATTTTACTTCTTCGTTGCCATCATATCATTTGTGTATTTTGTCGTGAAAAGCATCGATGTAATTCTTCATTTTGTAATATGTTATAGAACGTTTCCTTAGATGTGTAAATTTCCGTTTTAGGCTTCTATCATCATTTTATGGATTGTGAGGGTGAACCTGTACAGGAGCTCAGTGCTATTGCTATGAACAATTGGACATATCAGATTGTTAGTGTCTATCATCAACATGCCAACTGCGATCCCAATGTTGATCAATGGGCGAGAAAACACATTCATGGACTTAATCTGAAATATTTGCAAGACTATGGCTTTTCTTGTGAGAGTGCTCTTCTTATTGACTTTAAACGATGGTTAGCTGCTTTCAATGTTATACGCATCTTTTGTAATAATCCTGGTAAGGAGAGGAAAGTATTTCCCAATCTAATCATTGATGATATTTTGCTCCCACCTTGGGATAGTAGAGTGAATCAACATTATCATGAAGTCACGAAACGTTTTAAGGATTTGTGTGTTCCTATTTTGTCTGTTCGTTGTAGTAGCTACGTTCATAACCAATGCTTCTTTCCTCCTTACCTCAACACTGCCAAAGTCCTGTATGGTTATCATTGCTCGCTGTATGATAGTTACCAGCTGTATCTATTTTATCTCTTTCAAACCATTGATTTATAATGCATGCTTGTTACCATTATTCAATAAATGTTACTATGAGAAGAGTTGTTGTTTTCATGCAATGGATGGGTTAGATAAAGGGCGATCATGTCTTTCTCAAACGACTGCGGAACATTACGTTTTCATAGGCAAAGTTTAAAAGGAGCTGTTCAAGATTATGTGATAAAATTTCATAAAGATGAGACCGACATCGAAGCAGTGGTCGATGATGCTAGCACTCTATTTCTAGAGTTAATGAATACATTCTCTGATAGCATTATCATGGCGCGATTAGTTGCGAAAATTAAGTTTAGTCATTTTGGAAAGGAAGAGGTGGAAAGTCGCTCTTTCCATTTTGCTTCTTATTCAATGGAAGTGGTAGATCACCCCGAAGAATTTTTTAAAAGACATATGATAAAAATTGCTGAACGTCTTAACGCATTTAACCATCATGGTAGCAGTCTAGTGATTGAAGCGATTTCAGATATTCACATTCAACTTTCCATAAAGAAAAATTGAAAATGCAGTGGTACTTGATTGTAGCACAACTGGTTTTCGAGCTATGTCTGCTCACTCTCGAAGTATATTCCTTCTGTACATGCGTCTATTATTTAGAAAAGGCTAGCAAATTCATATCTTCAAAAAGACTTGCTATAGACATCAGTAACGGTGAAACTATGTGTTGTGATGTATGTAAGCGAAAGGATGGAAATGAAAAGCGCATCTTCAAGAGATGTAAGCATGCTTTTGTCAACGCTGTTTCATACGTAATTGCATTCAACTTTGCCAATGTTACCACTGTGATATTGCTCATTTCGAGTGTCACTTATGTCGCAATAGTTAGTACCTATGCAAATGTGGTAAAGATAGGTTTTTAGCAAAGACTAACACGGAAAATGGCGAAACGTAAAATGACGAAACGTAAAAGTCAAAAGTTTTCTTCAGCCATTCAAGCTCTGCGACGAATGAAAGCAAATCAGCGATACAATGCTATACGACATGCTAACGATAAATTCATTTGTGAAATTATTTCTCATGTGAGGAAGTTGAGGACGAAGAAATTAGCGCCAAAACAACGAAAGTTACTTAAGCGATATGCTACAAAATTGCGTTTCATCTCCAATCCTAAAGTCGCCCTTCAAAGAAAGAGGAAAACTCTAACACTAAAGGGTGGTTTCCTTTCAGCAATACTTCCAATGATAGCTCCTGCCGTGGGCAACCTATTGGGAAATATCTTTGGCTCTAAGCGTTAATTATGCAAATGTTGAGTCTCAAAATAATAAAATGGATTTCAGACTTCAATGTGATAAAGTTCTGACTGTATCAGGTCCATCTCATGCAGGTAAAACTGTTTTCACGCTGAATTTATTGGATAAAGGAAGGGAGTTGTTTAAGGAACCTATCAATCGAGTGATTTGGTGTTATGGTATTTATCAACCGTCGCTGTTTCAGGAATTGCAAAGTCGCAACTTTATTCGACATGAAGGAATTATTCCAGTGGATAAACTTCAGTCTAATGATGTTGTTGTATTGGATGATTTATTAAAAGAAAGTAAGAATTCAAAAGATGTTACAGATATGTTCACTCGCGCAGCACACCATAAAAGGTGCTTTATCATCTATATCACACAAAATTTGTTTCCTGATGGAAAAGAAGCTCGTACACGAAACCTGAATACACACTATTATGCTATTTTCAAGAATCCGCGAGATAAAAGTCAATTTGAAATTTTAGCGCGACAAGTTGCAACCAGAGGATCAAAAGCCTTAATTGAAAATTTTCAAGCAGCTACTGAAAAACCATACGGTTACTTATTCATTGACTTTACGCAAGAGTGTCCGGAAGAATTTAGATTTCGAAGTGATATTTTGAAAACTCCCATGATTATCTACAAACTATGAGTTCTTATTCTCGCATGATTGTTATTCCTCAGGATGAATATGTACAATTGACTGCCATGCAGCAAATAGTAAAGCAACCTCTTGCAAATCAAATGTATAGGAAAGAAATAGATTATCAGCAAAATGTTCACATCAAAGATCCACATCGTGCTGTATTATTACAATCGGAAACTGTTGAGCAATTGAAAAACTTGAAGAATAAGATGCGTGACTCTGTATCGACTGCTACACCTTTAGCATCTCGCGCACATGCCATTTCTCTTTTCAATAGTATTGAGCCCCATCTCAATGTAAATGATAGAGGAGAAATCATTACAGATGAAAATAAAGTGATTGATGCTTCACGTTATGAAGACTTGATTCAGTTAATGCTGACACGTAAGAAAGCGACCGTCAGGGCTATGTTCCACCTGGTTGGTCATAACTTTCTTAAACTAATGAAAAAGCATAATGTGCCAAAATTTGCTTTGAAATAATGAGACATTGAAAAGAACTTGATTCAACAGTGGCTACTACTCCAATGCTTCAGACGATGAAAATGCCAACAAATTGTATTAAAAGGCGTCACCTGCTACATCCCCCGTCCCACACTCACTAAGCAAACAAGAGGAAGAACTCGACGTAGAATCTACATCGCCACTAAAACTGGTAAAAGGAAAACGTAAAACAGCTCCCTCCCAGGAAAATACATGTTCTCAGATTATTAATAAGAAGGCAGATGTGTTGCTTTGCCATGTACGTAGCCGCCAGAGGAGAATGTGCGTTGTCATACTTGCAACTTGCTGCGTCCAGCTCTCATAATGAAACCCCTAAGTCAATGATAACACGAACGCAAAACCGCTAACGCTAAATGCTTGCATTGTTGTAAATGTAGAAAGGGAAAGAAAGAAAAAAGATGAGAAGGGAGGAAAAAGAGATCAGTCCCGTCATCGACAGAAACCGTTTGACGTCAAGACTTATTCTGATGTAAAACATCCGGCAGGATTTGCATCTAAACAAGAAATAATCAAAACGCGATTTGTCTTCCACAAACACACAAGTGAAACGAGAGGTTAAAGGGACAGGCTAACCTATACACACCACAAACAAGGCGAAAAAGAAGTTCCGCATACCCCGCCAATAATATTGTTCTCGACAACGAT
>CAJQUW010010379.1:0-10021 GCA_907163375.1 Prostheceraeus crozeri
ATTGTGAGTAGTATTTGGTGGATGTTGGTAGTATTTTTGAAATAATTACATAAATGCATTTGTGGATAAAAGAGCATATTGATCATGAAACATATGATCGTGCTCAAGAAAATACTCTCGTTGATATGGCTGAGCATTAAAGAAGTCATCCACATCGAATTGCTAGTTTAGCAAACATTACCTGTCCGAAGTTGTCATGACAGGTAGTATTTGTAAAATACTATTCTTTCTTTTGCATTGCCATCATGATCAGTCAAATCCGTGGAAATTTCTCCAAAAGTGTGCAAATGAGCACATCTCACCTGTGGCACTGGATCTCAACCAGGCATGCGGAGTCTTACATTTTGATAGGACTCCGACTCCGAAAACGCATCCAATCCATCATCTGATATCAACTGGAGTTCATTTCATAAAATGGAAGCTCAATGCGCATTGGAGATTAAATTAATTTCAAGGCAACTATAATCGCCAAGGAGAAATACTTTCGAAGAAGAAAACAGATAGAAGCGATGTATATTTCAGCTAACCGAGACAGGCTATAAAAGAGAGATAATAGCGTTGGAGCTAATTGCTTATGGAGAGAATCTATCGATTCTCTAATCAATTTAGACTTTAAAAGCATGTTACTTTTATCTCCTAGCAGTAGTGTATCACTAACAAGCAGATTGCTCTTTGTGATGATATCCGCGACTTCTGACTAATCGTGCATGCATCCACTTCATCACTCTGTATTTGGTACTGATCAAAGTGAGCAGATCAACCACCGAAACGTCTGCCACAATAAAGTGACTTATTTACAGTTGGAGTATATAGTCCCAACTGCAAATATATTTGGTGATTTACTATTCTTCCCATAGAGCAATATGGGAAGAATGCTATAAATAGTATAATGGACAGTAAGTATAAAATAGACAGATTTTCATGCCCACAAAGTTTTTGAAGCGATTGCTCATGGAGTTGTGCACTTACTGGATCTTCTTTTCTGCACAATGTACAACTAAGAACCTGCTCAGCATGTGAGGAAGGCACAACTTTAGATGATTCTTTAGATCAATACATTCATTAAATTGCCATTGTCTGATGACGCGCAAATCACGATTACTGAAGACATCCATTTCTGACTCATCATGGATCGAAAGGTGCCAGTAATAAAGTTGCATGTGTAAACGCAGCCGTAAAACGATGTCATTTCTTATCTTCGGAAAAAAGCACTGACTGAACTGTTCAGGTGGATAATTGGGAGTGAACGTGAGAGAAAGTATGACGCATATGGTATAGTCCGGCAGCCAGAACGAGTTTCTGCAGGGAACGAGGCCGACAATGAGACTTTCACAGAATGATGCACACCCTATGCATACTACGAATCGGCACGTCTGCCGAGTTCTAGTGAGTTCCTCTTCTTGTCAGACAAGATCAAAGAAAAACACATGTAAATCCAATTGGACACAGATTGCAGTTTTTGGCTAAAATGAAATGTTCTATGTTTTCTCTGATTAAACGAAAAGTACTAAACCCAGAGTGACAATTTTTGACATGGAATGTCTTCAGGTCATTTCCTATGATGTGCATGTGCTTTTATCATGCATCTAATCGGCCATGTATGTGAGAATGTGGTTGAATGTGGATAAAGTTGCTCAAAATGTTGATGTTTGCCGACATTAAGAGGCTCGCCAAATCTAAATGCGTTTCGCTATATAGAAAGGGGTGCATGAAAAAGAAAAGAAAAATGACCTGTGGGCATGAATTATGACTTTGGGCATGACACTTTTCGTTTAATTAGAGAAAACATAGAAAATTTTATTTTAGCCAAAAAATGCAATCTGCGTCCCATTGAATTTACATATGTTTTTCTTTGATCCTGTCTGACAAGAAGAGGAACTCACTAGAACTCGGCAGACGCCCAGATTCTTAGTAGACATAGGTGTGCATTATTCTGTGAAAGTCTCATTTTCGGCCTCGTTCCCTGCAGAAACTAGTTCTGGCCTGACGGACTAGTAGTCAGCAAGCTGGTGGTAGTGAGAAACGCATTTGAAGACTAAACAATGAAATGAAAAGTGCTTGAGATCGAGAAGTAAGGGGTAAGAGATTGTTTGAAAGGCAGAAAAGAAGCCGCAAGGACTGCAGAGAGCTGAACATTGTGAGGTCTGAAGAAATGTTTTGAAGACAGCAAGCATCCAAGACCGAACAGTGACAAGGCAAATGACGGTGAAAAGACAGACAAAACGCATTCTGGATGACGCCATTTAAAATTGAACTTGTCATAGTCATTGAAGAGAAAAAGATCAACAAATGGAAAACGGCACCAAACCGACAGTGATAGGCGTAACGGGGAAACCCGAACCAGGGGCGTAGCCAAGGGGGGGGGGCACCAGGGCCATGCCTCCCCCAAACGTTTAAGTAGTGCTAAAAAATATATGTAAATTTTCTGAATTTTAAAATATATTCTTAACAATTCTCGTTGCACGTCGACATGTACTTTATTTGAAGTACTGCGACCTCAGATTAAGAGGTGCGACCTTCCTCATCTCTGTTAATGTAATTACATTCAGATTTATCATCGAAGAAACATGTGGAACAAGTCAAATGACAAGATTCAGCAAAAGTTTGTCTGAAGCAGTATGTCGATTCTGCACAGGTATTATCAATATTTCAAATCATTACTTAAATAGCTCGGGTGCATTTTTGGTTGTATACGCTTGTTGGTTATAGTGTATATAGGCTAATATTTATAATTACCCAAAGACAATAAGTAATCAACTGCCTTTGAGTTTAGTAAAGTTTATAGTCTAAATCGAACGATATGCGTCATTTTTTCCATCAAATTTAACAGTATGACTAGATCTATAGGGCCTATTTTCTCAAAACGTTACAAAGAACTGAATGTTTTATAATATGATTTACCTCCATAAACGACAAACGTGTATTTTTTGCAATGTTCCTAAGTTATTCAGTTCCATCTATAGCAGAGGCCAACAGGAAAATAATAAAAACTATTTTGCAAAAATATGGAAGAGCTAATCGATTTTTTATCGCAAAAAATACATTGAAATATTGAGAGCGATTTCTTTGTACATGTATATTAGTTGACTTGATTATCGAAAGGCATTTCATTTTGAGTTAACATTATATAATTCCTTGATTCGGCTTTTTGATTATTTATTCATGTACAAACCAGGGTATAGAAACATTCATCCAATAATTTTGGATTTATCATGTAAATGAGAAGCTAAATCATGAAATGAAAATTGTTTATTATGTAGATTGTATTTCAGATAAGCTTCAGATTCTAATACGCTTACATGTACGAGCTAGTTATACAAAGTGTTAAAATGTATTGAACGTCAATCATAGGAAAATCATAGGAAGTAGCCCAGGTACTGCATAATGTAATTAAATACCAATTTAAGAATTGCAATTCATCAGAATCGTGATTTTCTGGCTACGCCCCTGAACCGAACAGAAGCAATTGAGTGATCAAGATTTCCATGTGCAAACAGAACGAGGAGGTCCATTCAATCTGCAGGTGGAAGAAGAAGAATATACACACACCTCAATACTCCGCCTAACACCGATGATAGAAATCCGACTTTTCGCTTTGTTAAGTTAGTGAGAATAGAAAGGACAATAGCATTTTGTTGATGCTCATGTCAGGTGCTCGGCCAGGAACCGATCTAAGCCAATGTTACAAGATCTTAGGAAGAATCAAATTACTGAAATGTGCTCTATAGTTGCAGATTCTTGCATTCAGGCGATATATTGAAAGCAATTTATCAAAATGTCGCACCTATACGTGTCTTACATGTATATAAAGAGAAATGAAAATATTTGCAAAGAAAAAGAATGAAAATTTTCCCGGTGTTTCGCTCATCTTCTAATCGGCACTTAATTTGGATTGTGCGCCATTGGTGTGAGTTATGTGTAGTTTAATAAATTGACGAACACCAATAAAGGGGCTTTGACACGTCTGCGAATTCGATTGCGAACCACGGCGAATTAAAATTCGCAATCGGTTGGTAGCCATATCGCCAGGGTATGCGAATGAGTTTGGAAAATTTCAAAAAAATTTCCGTCAGTTGGTGAACTTTGAAGAACTGTGAGAATTGTTGCGAATTGCTACGAATTCTTGTGAGAGGCTAGGCGACTGGTGGCGCATAGGAAAATATTTTAATTCACCGTGATTCGCAATCGAATTCGCATATGTGTGAAAGCCCCTTGATAGTCTATTATCAGAAAATAATCTAAGTCAATATAAATGTTTAATATTCCGGCATGAGCCTCAATCATGAACTCTGATGAGAAAGGAATATTCCTTTCTTCAATTTTGTGCTCGTGAAATTTTTGATTTACACTATTGAGCATCATTAAGGGTAATACATGCATGCATGCATGGAGCAAGCACTTTGGCAAAATATAAAAATCACAGATTGGAAACTAGGCTAAAGGGAATGCATTATCCTTTAAATCTGTGAAGGCAATATGACATTATATGAAAAATGTCGAAAGGCACAGATGTCCTTGTCTTCCTTGGTAGGATGTAAGACAAATTTTCATAGTCTTTGAAAAGCGACGGATGAGGAAAGAGTGGGATCCTTTCTCCATCAAAGGATCAGCACGGCAATTGAAATGCGAATTGCATTATAAACTGCATCGTCGAATGCCCCACGTTGTCACATCTTGACATTTTACTCTTCTTTTGTGACTTTCTGCATTTCCTTGTATTTTAAAAATGTTATTTGTCAAAATGGAAATAAAAAATATCAATTTTAGAAATTCATAGAAATATTCACATAATCACATTGGGTATTGGTGGTATTGGGCAGTTGCCATAGATTTAGAGGATAAGTGATTCTATGAATCCAGCGGACAAGGAAATCGTAGAAATCCGAGGCCGCTTCGGATTTCTACATTTTCTTGCCCTTCTGACTTCATATAATGTAGCATTACATCATGGATTTTTAGGTCAGTAATATCAGACATAGACGAGGCTGCGTTAGCAGCCAAGACTGTTTGATATTTCTGTCCGCAAAATCCATGATATAATGCTATTGTATGTAACTCTTGAGAAGTCTATGAATATTGCAATTCTTGATCACTGTTAGTAACAGGTATTGGAGTGATGAATAAATCTTTGATTGACTTTTATTGAAGTCTATGAAAGTTTGCTCTCTCAATAGATTTTGATTCATGAAAAGTTTGAAAGTCTATGAATACTCGCAAATGTGAGTAGATTTGAAATTCAGATTTCTATCTAAAAATGATATGAAATATCCATTTACCAATTCATTTATTAATGGATTCTCAAGCTAGAGTGACGGACGACGGCTCATGGCTATCTGGCACGGTGAGAATTCTATGTAAAATTGACGGCGTATAATGATGCATTATATACCCTCCAATGCCGGGCAATAATGCATTTCAAACTCATTTCAATCATTTCTGTGACCTCCAAAGCCATCGAGAGAGAAATACAATACCTATTGTATCTGATTTGGCTATGTTAAAAGGCTCTTTATTATGAAATTCAAGTAATAGAAATCTATGAAATACTATGTATCTACCTATATCCCTTTCGAAACTGGGCTGAAATATATTTCTGCCCAGTTGTAAAACTTTCTGCCCGATAATGAAAACCAGGTAGGTTAACAATTATATAATTAATATACGCAGTAAGCATATGAAAGATCAAATAAATCAAACATCATAAAAACATCACAAGTCAATTTCAAGTAAACCCCACGAAGTATGTAGTCGCGCTTTTTTCTGATGAGTGCCGGTACGGGAATCTTCAGGAATTTGGCTTTGAACTGTTTCATTTACAGTTAGAGACATGTTGCACTCGTTTGATATATGAAATATTTTCTTTTCATTTGTGCAGTCATTGACAGTTTCTGAAAGTTTGGCTGACAAATTTCTAAAATCTGAATCACGCCTTTTTCGATCGTATCTTTCAACAGATGAAGTATTTTTTGAGCCCGGTTACCAACATAATGTCCGTTAACAGGGAAATTCTTCTCTCTCATGATTGTCACCACTGTGACTCGTATGCAATGATTGGTTATAAATTTTACTCAAATTCAACTTTTTTGAGAGATTTTTCATGAAATCTGAGAGAATCCTTTTTCCTACTGGAACTTTTGACAGACCATTTTTGTACATTTCAGAAAAAGAGGCGTAATTTTCGTCTGCGTCACTAGGAAAACTAGTCCTTTATACAGTTAAGAGCTTTCTACAGGGCAACATGATTTATCTGATTTCTCGTACATTCGAGCTTGTTTAAAGTCCGTATGTTCTTTCGAATTGAGCGAGGCTTTGACATTTTTTGAGGCCATGGGGACATCTATCCACTGCATATTGAGCTCTAGAGCTGTCAGATTTTTATTACAATGGTTGGAGCATTTCATATTCCGCAGATTCTCTCTACCACGTGATCTCAAAATAATTAAAATTGTGTTGAATAGAACTTCATCCTGCAACACTTGTGTGGAAGTTTAGTAAAATAATTGAGAACCTTTTGGAAATCTTCTTCATTGATTGCATCAATTTCCAATTCAATTCATCAATTCAATTCTTTTTTCCTTTTTGTTGACTGCTATTGAGGAATTTGCCGACCATGGATCTCAAAACTCCAATTATAGCACGCTTGAAAGTCATCTCACGAATTATATTGATAGTTCTGTTCACGTCTGGCGACGTCCAAAATGTCTCTGTATTGAAGCACCGTATACAAACAAATTATGCTGCTGGGACTGTAGGAATGTTCCGGTTTTTTGTTTTTCAGAGAAGAGTAAAATAAACGAAGATAGTCAATTTAAAGTCTCATTTGGGCAGTTTTTTCGAAATTTGCTGTTCAGCTTCTGTGTTTCTAAGTAAGCCTCGAAATTTTGGCAATGTAGGTTCTTAGTCTGAGTCACTGTTTCCCTGTCGGGATGCTACAACTTCTCCAAATTCGCTTCGTTAAAAATTGTAACTGGGTCTGAATTTTAGTTCAAACTGGCTATCTTCCTCGGAGTCTTTCGTCTATAAAAAAGTTGTTGCGCAATCAGATTATTTGTAAGGCAACTTTGTTCAAATTGTTTTCTGTTTGATAGTCCCAGAGGGACAATTCCTCCAGGGGACCATTATCAAAATTAATAAGATTGATAAGGAGCTTTTTTCACCCCCCCCCACTCATAATGTCTATGTGTAATTCAAAGAATGGCAGAGTATTGCATACAATATCGTAATTTTCTTTGAAATTCAAACTTGCCTAGAATGCTATGAATTACATTATGGATCTTAATCATAGAAGTAGATGATAATACACTAATAGAATGGTTTACTCCAACTTTAGATTTCCATGATAGGATGCTATTCAAAGATCTAGAGATATTGCACCATGGGCAGATACCAATAGCATTATTAGCTGTGTTAGTCGGGCAGAAATATCATGGACCCTCGGCCGCTTACGCGGCCTCGTCTCCATGATATTTCTGCCCTCCTAACACAGCTAATAATGCTATATTTTGCAACATATCATATTGTTGAATATGTCTGTATCTAGTCCTGGGAACCCCAGCTATCGGCGCTCCGCTTGCCGAAGCTTGCTCAAGCGCAGCGCAGATAAGCAGGGTTCTCTGATCTACTCAATGTAATAAAAACATTTTCTATATGTTAACTTGTTGACATAGATTTTAGCAGTGAATGAATTGAAACTGCTTAACATTAGATATTTAACATTTACTTTTTTCACATCACCTTCAACTAAATTTCCAGCATGATATCGCAGTTCTTTGCATTTTCATCAGTGCATTTGAAAAGTGGCTCTTGCATTGACAATCTATGTATTGAATTCATTGAGATTTCGAAATCCCCCAGAAAATGTCGACGCGACAGCACAAGAACTGCAGAGCTTCAAACAGTGGGCGATCAACAAAAATCTCCATCTCAACAAAAAGAAATCGCAAGCCATAGCTAAATTTATCTTCCAAAGTTCCTAGATCAGGGCATTCCACCTCCAGAGCTGCCAAACGTAAGAAGAACGAACGAAATATTACGATCCCTTGAAGTCATTTTTACACAAAATCTAAACATGAGCATCCACGTCAGCAAATTACTTAAGAAGTTGTAATAGAAGTCGAGGTGCTAATCAAAAACTGCTGCATCAAATTTACACAACGATAGTGACAAATAGAAATTATGTTCGTAGGTACCGAGTCGATGGGGATTCGCGAGCACATGATGATAAGAAACGCATCGAGAAATATATAAAGCGAGTAGCACGCTGCGAATACGCCAAGCCTGCGGATATCCATGAAGTCCGCCGCGAAAATGGACAGGAAGTGAGATTCCGATAAATAATGCGGAAAGAGCACATACTACACCGCCAATTACCGGCCTGAAGCTGCACAACAAAGGAATCTCAGACCAAGACAGCGCCGGCCTGCACGAGAAAGACAATTTATTGCGAAATTTAACGGAGGGACATTCATCAATCGAATGATCCACAGCGACTTTTTCTGAGTAACAGTGATCCACAGTAACTGATTTCTCCTTTTCTTTGTCCTTTGTCTTCTTATGTCACTTTTGCAAACGATATGTGTCTGTCATTTCGCAGTAAACGCCAATTATTATTATTAGCTATCATTGCAGTTCCTCCCACGAGTGCAAGAACTTCTTTTTATCATGTAGGAAATATAATACCGCATAGTTTATCGTGCTATCCATCGAGGGCATAAATTGGAAGATATCCGAGGGCGCGCAGTGCACGAGGATATCTTCCAATTGATGCCCGACCACAAATAGCTGTAATAACTATGCATGCCTTCATATCATAGCATTCTATCAAGGTTGCCGGGCATAAGCCCGCCAATTTCAATGTATTTTCAAGGGAGCTGCAACTTTCATTTATGCCCTCCGTTTTCATATATCTATCTTAAACACATAGAAGTGGATAATAGTGCACTAGAATGGAAGTTTGATATCTTGCCTATGTACAATGATGGCACATGGAAAAATCTATGGTTTGTAGATCTGCTTCGATCTAAAACATCGTATCATAGTCAAACTATTTGCCAAGTTGATTGTGGAAGTTGTTGACATCAAATTGCAGGATTTTCATGAATGGAACTTTAAGTGAGATGGCAGCATTGTTTCATGTGAATTAGCCTACTATTCCATGGATTAATATACTGTGTCTATTTGTAACAGTCATTGACAACTATTTTCCAATTTTTTGATACTGGAATAAGAATCAAAAATTGGTTCAGAGTCATAATCGAATGTGGTCGGGTGGTGCTGTTTGTGGAGAATAATCTCAAGAATTCAAAGAATAAAAAATTCTAATTATTGGATAATTTCTCCTTCTGAGCGGTTAGAAACCTAGAGCTTTCTGGAATAAAACACATTGAAAGCTTCTTTACCGACAGTCATTTCTCAGGATAAAATGATAATTTTGCTGCTGCATCCTTTCAATTAAATTACTAAATGACTTATGTGATATTGTGTGGTGATATTATTGGATAGCTCATATTCAAAAGCAAAGCAAAAGGTATTGAAAATTGTTCAAATATATTGAACAGGGGAAACCCTTTTTAAGCAAAATGAACACTCATGAGGACTTTCTTGGCCTCTGATTTCCAAAGCTGGAGCCAATGCATGCTCTGGTAAACTCGACATTACAATTTTGCGTATGTGTCTGATTATAACATCTTGATTGAATTATGGAAGCGATATTTCAAAATGATGTAACGTACCAGAAACGTTTTACAGGAATTTTCCTATCTTTGTCATCCTGTCCGCATGCAGTTATTTTTGTAATTTCAATATTGCTTTTGATGTAACATGGATCTTTGGACTAGGGTGCAACAATCCAGATCACAAATTGACTTGACAATTAAAAAAATGCCACCCCCGAAAACAAGAGAGCCAGCTGGCAAAAATTTGCCCTTTTTGCCCCAACTAAGTTCCCCGGAGTGCAAAGGTTGTGCACAATTTTCATGCAATTCCAGTCTAGGACTTTCTATAGGTATTATTAATTTCTATG
>CAJQUW010010381.1:0-92500 GCA_907163375.1 Prostheceraeus crozeri
CTGTACCCATTGGTTATAGATTAAATGTAATTCCACAAACATTAATATATTTTCCTATTACAAGAAAAACTATTAACAACATTAACATTAAAATTACTGATGAAAAAGGACAAGAAATAAATTTTGGAGGTGAAGAGATTATGATAGATCTTTTGGTACGGGAGGTATAAACTCCCACGCGAAGCTAGAGAAGTTTAATTTTTTTATCATTTTTAATTATTAACCTTATTAATATTATTATTATAAACAAAAAAAATAAAAATAAATTAAAATTTTTATTTTTTTTTTTTTAAAAACACTAATTCAATAATGGATGAATTTATTACTTTAAAAATGAATGAAATGACTTTAAATAAAAAAACTTAAATTTAATCATCATCCAAATTTATCTAATAAAGTTTTGTCAGTTATTTGTGGAAGATCAGGATGTGGAAAAACATATCTATTATTTAAAATTTTAACGACTCCAAATTTTTTGGATTATAACAATCTTATAATTTATACAACAACGGCAGAACAACCCGTCTATCAATTTTTAAAATATGGATTTGAAAATAATCTTACAAAAACAGCAATTGCTTCTCTATTCGAAGAATATGAAAAATCTGAATATGAAGAAGAAATAAATTTGTGGTGTGAAGAAGCAGCAAAAAATAAACAATTAGTTGAATCTAATAAAAATAAGTATATAAAAATACAATTAATAGATGATAGTGGTAATATGCAAGATCCTAGTAAACTAGATAAAACAATGAAACATTGTGTAATTTTTGATGATTGTGTTAATGACAGAAATCAGTCAGTTCAAAGAACTTATTTCACAAGAGGTAGACATAATAACTGTAGAGTATTTTATTTGACACAAAGTATGTATTCATTAGATGGAAGTGTTATTAGAAAGAATGCACAATATATTTATACTATTTGAAATAAATGCAAGAAACTTAAGTGATTTGTTAAGAGATTTATGTATAAGAGATAAAGATGAATTTAAACAATCGTGTAATAATGCTTGGTCAAAAGATTATGGATTTATCACAATTAATATTGATAAAAAAATTCATGAAAGAGTTATCGAACAATTGTTTACCGAGTAATAAAAATATACAAATATAATGTTTTAATATTTTATTTTTTATTATCAGCTTTAATTTTGTCTATTTTTTTTTTAAATATAATATTTGAATTTTGTGGTAACATTGGTATACAGCAAAAACATTTTACTGAACAAATTATTTTTTTATTGCTTTGTTGTTTGTAATCTTTTCGTTTAAAGTTTTCACGTTTAAAGTTTTCACGTTTAAAGTTTTCACGTTTAAAGTTTTCCTGTTTTAAGTTTTGTTTAATAAAGTTTTGTTTAATAAAGTTTTGTTTAATAAAGTTTTGTCTAATAAAGTTTTGTCTAATAAAGTTTTGTCTAATAAAGTTTTTAGCTCTTCTAAAAAAATTTTCTCATTTTCTTCATTAAAAATTTTATCATCAATAAAAGTTTTAACCATCACTAGAAATTTTACCATCCTTTTTATTTTTATCATTAACTTTTTCTGTCTGTGATTGAAATGATATTTGATTTACTTCATTAGCTATTTGATCAAATTTTTCAATCTCATCTAACGTAATAACATTATCATCACATACTCTTTGAAAGTAGTAGTGTAGTTTATCATAGACTTCTTTAATATATAAATGCTTAGTTTTTAATGATTTTCGTTTCTTTGATATTAAAGATTTATCTAACATTGTAACAAGTGAAGTTGTAAAAACGCCCGTACCTGTTAAAGCTGTAGCAACTACTGGAATTACTAAAACACCTGAAGATATAACAATTGTTAAAGCACCTAAACTTATTGTTAAGAATATGCCAATTCCTTGTGTTACATTCTTAACTTTAGACCATCTCTTTCTTAACTTTTTATAATGCTCTAATCTTAATAATAATTGAGATTCTTTATCTTTCATATACCTAACTCTATCTTTGTGTTTTTCTTTATTCATTTTTTCAATGTTAATCTTTTCAATGTCCATTAAAGTAGAACTACGTTCATATGATAACGAAGGATATATTCTTGAGGTTCCTTCCATTTCTGAAGTTCCTTCCACTTTTGTTTCATCCATTTTTAAAGAAATATTTTTAACGCGAAGCCCTGAACCTTCGTTCGCTAGTCACATGATATATTTTAAAAACCTGAAAGATGGATAAAATTCATGAATTTGAAATTCTCAACTTTTATGATTTTCGGTGTCCTAGAACGGTCATGATTTAAGCAATGAAAATTGTAATTCTCAAATTTTGAAATTCTTAACTTTTATAATTTTTAGTGTCCTAGAACGGTCATGATTTTAAGGGTGAAAATTGTAATTCTCAAATTTGAGATTCTTAACTTTTATGATTTTCGGTGTCCTAGAACGGTCATGATTTTGGGGGTGAAAATTGTAATTCTCAAATTTGAGATTTTGAAAAATTTGAAAAATTGGGTATTTTTAAAAACGCCCAAATCGGAGCGAAGCTCCTCTGGCTTTAGCCGATTTATGAATTTAGGTCTTCATAACCTGAAAAAGGGTTCAAATTCATGAATTTATGTTGTTTTTAAAAATACCATTTTTTGAAAAAATGGTACTTTTTGAATGGACTAAATTCATGAATTTAGGTCTTAAAAACCTGAAAAAGGGACTTAATTCATAAATTTATGTCGTTTTTAAAAGTACTAATTATTTTTGATTTTATGGTGTCCTGGAACGGTCTTTTGTCCATTACTATCATTATCCTGACACGTTGAAGCAAAACCAGAAATGGGTATTTATAGCAAGCAGATGATGTAGTGTCTTATAAAGACTAGAAAGTGTGAATTAATCCACTTCCCTGCATTTCACTTCGAGCAAAACATGCCAAGCACGTCAAATTTTGAAAATCTGCCAAAGTTGCT
Organism: Prostheceraeus crozeri; assembly: GCA_907163375.1. Classification (NCBI taxonomy): domain Eukaryota; kingdom Metazoa; phylum Platyhelminthes; order Polycladida; family Euryleptidae; genus Prostheceraeus; species Prostheceraeus crozeri. The sequence goes on from CAJQUW010010381.1 coordinate 2,925, forward strand.
AAATATCTATTAATTCATAAATAAGCAAAAGCACTTAATTCATTAACGAGCACTTCGTCCGTTCTATTTCCTGTTGAACGTGGAACTGAGTAATGACCGAGTAATGCGACATAACGATGGCACAAAAGATCAATAGTCGCCAAGGCAGACTTAAAGTGAACAAGACATCTTTCTGAACACAAAGGTCGGGTGTAAACCGCTTACATACCAAGCTTCGTAGATGGACAGTAGCTGGAAATTATGAGGACGGAAAACAATCTTGAAGCGATCCAATGCGTCATCAACAAAGACGATTGAAGATGACGAGTGATGGCACTGGATGCTGGCCGATTGTAGCGCGGTCGACAGTGGCCTGTGCTGTGAAGCCGAATAGGAACATGCTCACGCATTCTGTCACCAAGCCGCCTGCCAGTTTTGCCAATTCACTTTCTACTGCAAGTGTATTGATAACAATAGATGGCAATAAAATTGACAGAAGCAGGCAAACGGTCCTTAAGCCCTGAAGGCGGAACACGAACAATGTCAAAAATAAAAATTGGCTTAACAACAGGAAACGCTTTCAAAATATCACAAAGTGAACGCTTTTAGGAAGTAAAAAGGAAAACCTCACAAAGAGATAGCACAGTTACCTACAAGGAAGATATGAACTAAGCCAGGCTTCTTTTCACAGCCATCAACTTTTCGAAAAAGCGAACATTAAAAAGAAACTGGTAAAACGTTCGACACACAAAGCTCTAACAACTACCTGCCAGAGCAGGGAAGGGAATATGAATGTTAAAAGCCTTATTCTAAATAGTGGAAGTTATCATATCTATTGTTTCACTGACAGGAGCGCAGGTAAACAGCGACTGTAGACATCTAAGAAAACATCTTTTCATTAGAGACATTGAAATTCTGTACAGAGTCAACAAAATCGAAAGAATCACGCAAACGAATCTCTCTCTAGGTTGAAGCGTCATCGCTGCCGGTCGTGTGTAAGGCCGCTGTACACAGGAAAAGTCTTTTTCCATCTTCCATGTCACTCGCCTTTTTGCACTTCATAAAGCATGATGAGACGATTTTCATCTACCTTCTTCCACCTTCCATCGTCTACCTTTCATCTTCCACCTACCGCAGTCACACTAGGGAAATCCATTTCCGATACAATCAGCGCTATTTTTCACTATTAACCGTTGCTATGACCACTGTCTTGATCCTCGTCCTCGTTCGACATTGTGAACAAAGGCTGCTTTCTGATTGCTTCTCTTTCCAAATCACAGTTTCCTATATCTTCCCTCAGACGCCACTTCACGTCGGTATATCTTTAGAACAGTCTCGCGGCTGACGCCTGACGGCTTATGGAAATGAATTTCATCAGCCGCAAAATTTCATGCCTTTTGTCCGATGGACGACGCCTTATAGTCCACGCAATATGCCACAAATTACCCCAAATTACCACCAATTAACCCGCCACAAATTACAATAGTTTCAAAAATCCCTTATCAAAAACCTAGGAAAATCTAGATAGTGGAACACCCTTAACTTTCCACTTAAAATCACGAGCCTTTGGAAATATAAAATCACGATTACTCCAGTGAAATCGCACAGTCAGATAGCAATAGCCAATCAGAATGAAGCGCTGCAGGTTTCTCTCAATTGCTGCATTTGCCTTCCACATGGCTCTCAACAATATCAGCTGTGTTTTCTGAATTATCTCCTTTCCAAGCGGCTAGACGTCTTAGTCACTGCTTCAACAATACTTGTGCAATCTGCAAATGCAAATTGATGCATATTTGCGCAAGTTAAGCCACAAATCTGCGAGTCTTACCATCAATGAACGATTACTTTGAGAAAACGCGTTTGCGCACCCTTGTCTTGTAGACAGGTTTCCTGGGTATCTTTGGGGTGCAAATCGATGAGGATTTGTATCAGTTATCACACAAATTTTCATTTTTCCCATCAATATGCGAAGCTTTTTTGCAAACACTCTCCGGTGATTATGCATAGAAATTCAAGAATCTCTATCAAAAGCGCGTTTGCGCACACTTATCATGTAATACACATTCTAAAGTTGCCTACACATAGACGTAAATCGATGCAAAATTGTCTATGGCAAAGGAAAAGTCTGCGTGTATTTCAATCACCAAAACATCCATCTGATAATTACTTCAATTCGAGATTATTTATGCAATAGCATAAAATAATTGTCTTTTAAATCAAATTACGGCTTCTGCAACAGTAGGCTGAAGCAGACATGCAGGATTATGACATGTGTAGACTTACTTTTCATCTATAGACTTGAAATTCTTTGCGTCATCTTGATAGAGTGGTTGCCAAAGAGGATGTTTTGGTGATAGCAAGCCACGCATCTGTCGTCGTCGATGCTGTACGCAGATGACGTCTGACTGCTTCGAACAGAGAAAAGATCAAGACGCTGGTGCAGATGTGGAAGAGCATGCTCGTCGAGTACGGTCTGCGGCTTAACCTCGAAAACACAGAGCACATGCAATGTGAAACTGACAGAGCATTGCAGGTCGACGGAATGGGCCTTCCAGAGATCACCAGCATCAAGTCTCTGCGATCAGTCCTAACTGCGGATGGCATCAGCCTCCCAGATGCGTGCCCGTGTCACCGCAGCTTGGCTGCCGTGGAGGAGGGTCCCCGGCGTGCTCTGCGACAAGCAAATGCCACGAGACTTAAATCAAAAGTATACAAAACGGTGGTCGACCAACAGCGATGTATGCAAGCGAATGTTGGGCGAACACAACACCTCATGACCGTGAGCTGCACGTCATGGAGATGCGCATGCTGCGTCTCTCACTGGGACTGACGTTGCTGGACCACGTGAGGAACTGTTTTGGTGTGGCGGCCATATCCGAGAAACTACGCGAGAACAAGCTCCGCTGGTTTGGACACGTCCGTGCTCCAATGGGCTCGGTTGTGCAAACTGCAATGCAGTTGGGTGTACCAGTCACGCGGTCACGAGGGAGGATGGAGGGACATCATCAATGAAGATCTACGTGGAACCCAACCGAAGGAGGAAGACACCATTGATCGATAAAAATGGAAACTTGCATGCCACCACGCCGACCCCGCGGCCCGCAGGAAAAGGCTAGGAGTGCGATGATGATCGATGACAAGTTTATCATCGTAAATAATTCAAAACCTATCTCTACTCCCTATCGTTTTTGATCATATGAATGTGTCAGCTTTCTTCTTCATTTGGCAATTTCATTTTTGCAATCTTCGAGTGAATTTCGGAAAGATATTTTCATCTATTCAATGTATTTATTCTTAAATATATTACATTACACTATTCACACATTCTTACATAACAGTAACTTACCAGATAGGTAAAAGGTTGTTTAGTTATGAAAAACACAAATATTGAATCAGCAGCGATAACTACATAACATTGGCACCGCTAAAAATTTCAGTGTACTACAAGATAAAGCTAATCAATAATGATTGTATCATACATGAAATGCAGTATACACTAATGAAAAAGTTCTAGTGCGCTAGCCTCCTAAAAGGCTTCGTTTTAGGACTTCTTTATCTGATACAGGGGAATCAGCTCATTATAGGGTGAACTCGGGTAATATTGACAGTTAAGCCACTTCTCCAAAATGATGCTTTAGAACTTCAGGAGCTCATCCATGATTGCATCAAATTGCACCAACAAGAAGTTACCTCTCATAGGTACAACAAGGCTTGGTGGAGCACTTCTGATTGCCTCGTCCTGACAGATATCGAAGCGTGACCAAGAGCGGAAACATCTTTTGGTTTCCATGGTTAGAAGCATCGGTAGCCAACGAGTAAGGAACGCGATATAGTTTCAAATGGGAAGTAAAATCCCGAACTGATTCTGGAGCCAGAACATCCGTAACTATCGCTGTTGCTTTCGTTCTTCCACAGCCATATTTTTCTCCACTATTACAGCCAGAAAACAAAATTGGAACCAGCTCATTAATACAGTCACATGAGCGAAAAGATTGATGATGTTTAACAGTGTGATATACAAAAGTTACTTCTGTTGCAGTCACCAAATCATCAGCAGAAGAATTTGGTCTTACCATGAAGGATGTGAGGGAAACTGTTGTAGCTTTTTCGTGAACTTTGTCCTTGTGCAATTTTGATTCTTCATGCTGAAGAACTTGGTTCAGACCTCGATTTGCAATAGAAAATATCTTTTTGCACAAAGTACAGAAAGCATCATTGTCAGTCGATGCTCTTTTTAAGAATGGTTTTTTCTCGATCCATTCAGAATTAAACTTACACTTTCGGCTCATTTTCTCTTAAACATAAGTATTTTCTCAAATTCAAATCCACCGCCAAAATCACTGCATTCTAAACTTTTAATATGCATTATAAACATTCAGATAAATCTTGATGAGAAATCTATTCAAATCTAATTGATGCAGAATGTACTCATCGAAATGTAAACTTTTTAAAAATATTTTTGGCCCAATGTGGTTGTCCCTAACGACTCGTGCGTACGCGGGAACCCAGCGATTCCCATACTCGCTTGCGATTGGCTTATCCCTGCATCAAATCATACCCGGATGGAGAATACTGAATAAAGAGTTTGACGAGGACGTATTGTCATATATTGTCATATAATTTTAATAGATTTGTCATATATTTTATTCTTGAGGTGTTGGTCACCCTATTGATAACACAATTCAGTGTCTTACCTTACTTCGCCAATATTTTTTACGAGTTGACTAGTTTTACCTACTGTAGATGTTTGTTTAGTTCACGTTGAAAGATATACATTTTACAAGCACGTATCGTCTTTTGAAATATTTCTTGAAACTTAATGATTAAAAACATATGAGTATACAGTATATATAAATCTCGATCGAGATCCCGGGATCCCGGGATTGCGATTAGCCAGTCTCGAAAATCCCGGGATTGAGAAAACGGCTCGAGATTGTAAACCCTAGATGTGAGTCGTCGAATTCGACAATACAGACCGTTTCAAAAGTAATTGCACAAAAAAGCTAGTCCATTTTCAAATAAAATTTTCGTGTTGAAGTCCTGGATTAATTTTGATAAACGATATACCATATGAAACCTTATGTTCCATAGATTGTTTTGACATATATTTCGTTTTCATGTGTGGTCAGTAGGCCTTATGAAAAAAATGAGCGTTTTCTTTGTTGCAGGATTTCAACATGAAGACGACAGATCTTTTTTATGAAAGTTGGCAGACAGCATGAACTATCAGTCAGCTTCATCATGATACACGGTTTTTAGGATTGGCTGTATGTACAAAAAGATACAATGCTAATAAGTTTTACCAAAAAAATGGTGCTAAAAAATCTCTCAAGATTTTCTCATTGATGAAGATGTTCAATTTCAATAACCTTTGTACCATGTGAAAGGTTATGTCAAGCACTTAAATTTGGTAACGCGTTTAGCTTATGTCTGGTCAGCTGTGGCCAGCAGACTTAAAAGTATGAATATTTGGTCAATTCGTTCACTGACACCTACAGACGAAACTATACAATACAGAAAATTGAGATTATCACCATTGAATCAGGCTCGTGTTAAGCTTTGAGATGATATATTGTTTTTCGAATTCGGACATCAATTTGTGCAATTTCATTCAATTTACACTTCTACCTAATTTTACGCCACTTTCGCGTTAACAATGTTCAACAACGGTCAACTGCACAGAACTTAACAACTTCTGTTGTATTAACGCTGGTGCTTTCGAGTTTGAGCTTAAAATAATGCCTGTGTTATCATCACCAAGAATATGTAAGTTTTATCAAAATCGGCCCATCCGTTCACTGACAAACTTCAAATTTGTATTATTCCCATAGTCAGCCATTACGTGAGTCATCACTTCCCTCACTTGAGGTCAGAAAAAATTTGAATCTCGGATCAGACAAGGGCTTGTCTGATGTCTCGTCTATGCACCTGTTCACAGCAAACAACAGCATATCCTTCACGCCGTAGGAATGCTAACACTTGCGTTGCGTCCGATTAATGGAGCAGCTCATCAATGATGAAAAGGAGAATGAGTGACACGTGGGCCAACATGATATTGATATCTCAAATAGCATCGTGAAAGTAACAAAGCAGACAATCACTAATTACTTCATTTAATTAGGCAAACCACACCACTATACAATAAAACCTGCTTGTAGTGGACCCTCTCCTTAATGGACACTCGTACGCAATGGACACTTTGTCCTGCATAATTTGCATTTCTCATTGGAATGCCCCTTGCCATAGTGGACACCTGCTCAACGTGGACAATGGACAACATTTTATGACAATTTCCCTCAATAGGTGTGGACAAACATATCATCAAAGTGGTTAATTCTCAAGATGAGATTGCTGTGTATGGCAATCTCGTCTTAAGTTTTGTTATGAAAACACGATGATTGACACGAATTGACATTATTCCCATCTCATGATAATTAAATTAACACATTGCCGCACTTGTAAACAGTCCAAACCAAGCAAACGATTGATGATGTTGTCTGAAACTCTTCAAACCCGTCGGCCACTCACGAGGTGACAATCGCTTAATTGACTTTCATGATAAAATATGTCTTAAGCAATGCTGAGTCTTTCAGAAAAAGTGAAATGCATTCGTTTAAGTGAAAAGGGCTTACCAGTAAGAAAAATTGCCAAGGAAATGAAAGTTGGGAAGAGACAAATTGGCAACATTTTGGGAAGAAAAGAAGAAATTCTACAGACATTTTCATCGGGAGAAGTTAGCATCGTAGAAGTTAGAAAAATCTACGATTAAAAAGTGTTTCTACAAATGTGGATTCAAGTTTCCCTCAGACAGTGATATACCGGAAGCGGTTTCAACAGACTTGGACCTAGATAGTAGTAGTAAGTAAACGGCGAACACTCGACCGGCGCCCCCCCCCTCTGGAACGGCAGAGTGTCGTGGTCGGCCGCCGTGGTGCTTCGGGTCTGACGTCCCCCCCCCTCTGGAACGGCAGAGTGTCGTGGTGGTCTTGGGCGACCGCCAGGATTTGTCTTGAGGCTATAGTGTGTGATGTTTTTCGTGCAATCTGCTGAATGTTGGGTTGTAAAATGGGCTGTTTCGAGTGGAAGCAGTGCTCGGATGTGAAAACGGAGGCCAGATTCGGATTCAGCGTGAAATTCTGCATCGGTATGGTGAGTTTGAACGCAATCGGAGAGAAAAAATTTTCGCTGACGTCCCCCCCCCCGGCACCGACCTTCCAACTTTGCTTCCAGTGGACGGATTTTGTCGTGCCATAGCTCGTTTGAAAGCTAAGAGTGAAACAAATTCACTGAAAGAATCGGCTTGTTCATATCTGTCTTCGTTTAGATGTGAGACGCCATTTAAGATTTTGGGACATTGGCGAAAAACGACAGAGTTAGAATTTGGGACCTTTTGGTGTGTAGCGCCCAAACGAAGCATCGGATGGGAAAACGGATTTCAGATTTGGAATCAGCGTCAAATTCTCTATCAGCATGGTGAGTTTCAAGTCAATCGGCGAGAAAAAATTTTCAACATTTTTCGAAAAAACGACAGAGTTAGAATTTGGGACGTTTTGGTGTGTAGCGCCCAAACGAAGCATCGGATGGGAAAACGGAGGCCAGATTCGGAATCAGCGTGAAATTCTCTATCTGTATGGTGAGTTTCAAGGCAATCGGAGAGAAAAAGTTTCGCTGACGTCCCCCCCCCCTCGGGAGAGCTAGCTTCGATCTTGGCTTCCAGTGGACGGATTTTGTCGTGCAATAGCTCGTTTGAAAGCTAAGAGTGAGACAAATTCACTGAAAGAATCGGCTTGTTCATATCTGCCTTCGTTTAGATGTGAGACGCCATTTAAGATTTTGGGACATTGGCGAAAAACGACAGAGTTAGAATTTGGGACGTTTTGGGCTGTAGCTTCAAAACGAAGCATCGGATTGGAAAACGGAGGCCAGATTCGGATTCAGCGTCAAATTCTACATAGAGGTAGTATATTTCCAGCTCAATCGGAGCGCTAGAACCGGAGATAGACGGGTTTTCAGTGTTTGGATGATGGGTATTACGTCATCAGCTGATCGCCACACACTATATAAGCTGGGAACCGACAGAGACTTGTCATTTAGACGAGAGATTGTCAACGGTAAGTCGTCTCTCTGAGCTCCGATGATAGCTTCGAACATTCCAAATCCCGGGTTTCTATAAGAAACCGACTTAGAAAATTTCATTGCTGATATCAGCTAAGCCGTCAGACTTAGAGGTTTGCCAGGAGATGGCCTTCGTCTCCAGGCCATGAAAGACTCCAAAACTTTAAAGGCTTGTAACTTTGCTTCTACAAGTCCGTTTGACTTGATTCAAAAAAGGTTCGGTCGCTATTGACCTGCCCTAAGTGATAGACTACTTATCAAATTTCATAAGTAGTGCTAAAAAGTTGAAAATTTTAAATTCATTAGTTTTGGAGGTTTTCTGGGGTTTTCGACCCTGCTGAAGTCAACTAATACATTTACAAAGTTGTGGGAGGCGAGCTTCGGCTTGGAATTTGCAACCTTTGTAAACAATCCACTGGTTTTCATGTCAAAATCAGGGTCCGGATACCCACACAGTGATATGACGCACGCTCTGTCCGCGGGAGGTTGTATTTGTGGGCCGAGGCCTTGGAGTTGGGATAAGATCCCCTCTGAGTAATGCCTGTAACGGATTCAAAGGTTCGACACTTTCCACCAATCTCACAATTTAGCTGTATGATTATAAAAATGACTGCCAATGTCGCCTGTTAGTAATTCTATTTCATCCTTCCTTTACAGATACATAAGTTACAATATGGGAGGAAATTCAAAGTTTCATTTTAAAAAGTGCCTATGTGGCGAAGTCAAGCGAGGTGGCGAGTTCAAGCGCCATTTAAATAAATTCCCCGACACTCCCGAAGAGCATAAGGAGGTCGCTGTGGTGAGCGGATGCACATTGTGTATGAAATTCGTCAGTGGAAACCTGAACGAGTTTTTCTATAAGACGCATTCAACATGTCTCATTAAGAAGGTGAAAAATTATACCACCTCAGAGGTTGGGTTAGCCATCACCCCACTTTTTGAAAAACCTAATCAAGATGAGGAGACAGAGACGCATGCCTCAGAGGTTGGGAAGGTCATCATCCCACCTGTTGAAAGACCTCAAGTTGACCTAGATGCGGAGACAGAGCTGCAGATGGCAGTTCAAGCCATACAAGACTGCAAGAATGAGCAGCCAACGACATCTCACCTCAGCTCTTCTAGCTCTGAGTCGGAAATCTCCGAATCTGAATCGGAAACGGAAGAGGCGGTCGTCCTTAACAAACCCGTTAAGACGATTGCGAAGAGTCGGCCAGTGCCAGCGCCAAAAATGCACTCCTCACCTAAAAAAGGGAGAGGTATCAAAGCCCAAGCAAAGCAGTGGGCTAAGGATGATGGTGTGGCGAGGGTTAGCCAAGAGTATGCCATTAAGAAGCTCAAGGATGAAATGAGCCGTTATAAAAACGAATGCTCCGCATTAAGGGATGAGAATTTTGAACTCAAAAAGCAGGTGGCGGAAATTAGGAGTCTTAAGGCTCAAGTATTGAAGTTGGAAGGTTTCCAAAAGAGAGCTCTAGCGAGTGAGAGTCGCGTAGAGGATCAGGCCACATGCATTAAGAACATGAAGGCGAAGGAGGCGACGCTCAAACTCCAACATGAGCAGGAGAAGATGGCTCTTCTTGAGGCGAAGAATAACGCTGTCAAGGAGAGAAGAACAACGCTCCACCTCCCCGTAGTCGGTAGCAAAATTATCGACGATGTAATAATGGAGTCGGAGGATTTGGATAAAACGAGCGAGTGCTACGAAGGAGCAATGCCAGATATTCGCTGTCTCCACATAAGCATCAAACACAATGGTGACATCCAGGAATTGCGCCATCGTAAGCGAAAGTTGCCGGCCAAGTACCTGCCTCAGCCACCACCATCGAAGGTTCAACGAACCGGTTGAATTGATTTATGGTAAGTTAATATCATCTCTATCACTTGAATATAATTTCATCTATTTTCTTTCTATTTTCAGATGCGACGTGAACGAACCAACGGCTCTCTTAAGGGCCACCATGGGGCAAGACATGATAGAACCTCCACGCGGTTTGCCCTGGGCAGTCTTCGGACTGGCGAATACTATCATTAAGTTGAATCTGCTATCAGTCAACTTGAACGTTGCAAATGAAGTTCGGTGTAATACTTCCTTTCGACGGGTGTTCCTGTAAAGGGCGGCGGTGAAACCCGTAGCTATGTATACCGCAAGGGACATTCGGCAATGGTCAATCTTGTTAAACCTCTCTGCGTCATGTTTGCAAGTGATTGCCTCTGTCTCAACGTAGTATGCATTCGCGCCAGGGCGACATTTAGCCAACTGTCGAAGGTTGCCTAAAACTTTCCATTGCATACGTTATCAGAACCATGAGTTCTACCTGTCTCTATCAATGAGACGAATTGATGAATGGAATGAAATGGGAGGACACTCACGCGCCACACGCAACATAACACACTTCTCTCTTCCGTAGTCTAACAAGCTCTTTACACATGGATCGCAGTCGATTGCTATCCCTGTATCATGTAAGCTATCTAAATTTTATTTAACACTATTTCATCTACCATCATCGCCCATATGAAATGTTATAAGATTTGCAAGTTAAACTAAGCGTGCTACTATTTCCAAATGAAAAAGTATACATGATTAAATCATCCATTGAAGCCCCATTCAAGTAAGTCAGTATGAAGGCAAAGATAATACGAAATAAACATTTATTATGGCATGTATTTCAAAAGGTCTTCATCGTCAATATCGTCCCAGAGTCTGGCTTCACATAGATCACAAAAACAGTTCACTTGTTTCAATCGTTCTTCCACTGCGAGCCTCACTTTGTCGATATACTCCCACTCCGCCATAGTTCGTGGCTGGGAGTTAGGGGTGTACCACTCCCATAATTGGTGGAGGAATTTGGTGCTGGTGATCTCCATCACATCGTCAGTATCGTACTGCAGATACTTCCACCTCACGCCTGTTAAGTCGGGACACTCCTTCTCACATACACTCTCCTCTTCGTCATCCGCTGCTAATGACAACTTTCTGATATTGTCCAGTCGGTACACCTTCTCTACCTTCCCCTTCGTTGGAGCGTTTGGTGCAACGAGCGCCTTTGGTGTTGAGCATGGAGAAGAGAATTTTGTGTTTGGTGTGGTCGGAGGACTTGTCATGTTGACTGTGAATAATAACTTTGAAATGTTTCCTAGTTCTTAAGTATCAACAAGCGACCAATCAGAATGAACAGCCAATGAATGATGAATATGAAAGTATATATGTAAAGTGACATCCGTGTCATTTCACTCTGTCTTTGAGACGTGTAAGTAAAGTGTTCTCTAGCGAATTCTATATTTGAGGTGTACAAGTGAACTACTATCTCGTGAATTCCAAATTTGAGACGTATTATTTGAGTGAAGTCTCTATCTTGTTGAAGTATCAACCTTACACTTGATTTCGTTGAAATGGTAAGTTGAAAATTTCATCACTCATCTCCCTCAAACGTGTGGCTAATAGCATCTTCCTCAATTTCAGGCATCAACTTCATCACCAACGCCCTCCCTTCTCGAGGAAAGTTAAGAGTTGTTGAGTCAAGGTAGGTTGTAACAATACACTGAGACTTTAACAGAGATGATAGAACGATTTCTCTTTCAGGTGATACCAGTCCCATCTCGAGCGAGTTGGATAACAACAGCGACTCCATGTCAACATTATCGCGGGAATGCAACGATCGGGAATGTGCTGACTGTGGACACATCTTCACGAGGAAGCGTGATCTCGCCCGACACATCAAGCGAGGTGTTTGTAGACCTAAGTCAGCATCAATCTCCGAAGGTGGGGATGATTCTGTTAAAGATGTCTCCTTTTCTTGCGATTTATGCATTCAGTCTTTTGAGTCACATTTTGAACTATCTTCACATAGACTTCGACATACACACAGTGGTGATAGTTATACTAACAGCACCTCCTCTATCCGACTCTCTGAAGTGTCGATAAATAATTTAGTGAGGACTACCAGATGGAATCCTCAGAAACCATTACTGACTTTGAAGAATGGTTTCATCAAAATTCATCTTTGATTGGTGCGCTCTTCAACAATTTAGTCAATTTTAGAATGAAGGCGCTCATCTATCTCAAAATAAAGTATGTACAAATCGACCACCATACTGGCCAAATAGTAGAGAGGTTGGAGTTTCACATACCCTCCTCTCCTGCAACCGAAGTTGTAGACTGCGAGTCTTGGATAAATTTTCATATCCAAGGGTTAAAATTAAACATAGATAAATTTAACGAGCGTGATAGTGGACTCGTTTTTGATGGTATTGAGACCGCCATGATTAAAATCACTTTATTAGAGAACTACTCTGGACGAGGCTCCTTTAAACTTCCGAAAAATTTAAGAAATAAAGCAGCAGTCATTTCTGTAGATTGCGAATCGCAATGTTTTAAGTATGCCGTCCTCTCCATTCTCCACTATAATGATGTACAGAATAGCCGATACCGTAAGAGTAAGTATCAACAGTGGGAGAATGAATTAAAGTTTGATGACTGCAATAGTGAAGATATGAAAATTAAAGATATAGAAAAATTTGAAAAATTGAACAACATCAAAATAGTTCTCCATGTTTGGGAAAAGGGATTGAAGGGTGTCCGTTACAACTCGCGTTCGAGTTGTTATGACCACGTTGTTAACCTTTTATTAGTAAGACAGGATGATAGTGAGGAATGGCACTACTGCGGTATTCCCAAAATTTCTCGCTTATACCACCACCTAAGAAATTCTAGCTCATCAGAGATTTATTACTGTGACAGATGCATTCGGAATTTTAGGAGTAAAAACAAATTTGAAACTCATTACGAATGGTGTAAGCGAGGTAAACTACAAATGGAGTTTTCATATAGAGAGAATGGCGATGAACTAAGTCCTCTTCGTGTCATCTATGCCGACATCGAATGCTATATCGATGATAACACCCATCGAGCAGCAGCCATTTCCTGCTATGAAGTATGGCATGACCATTTCCAAAATAGAAAAAATAAAATGCACGTCTGGCAAGGTGAGGATTGTATTTACCAATTCCTACAATTCCTCGAACAGGCTGTAAAATTTCAACAAAAGTATGATGGTGAACTCTATCGCAGATCATTGCATATGACAGCAGATGATCAAGCAAAATTTGATAGTTGCAACGTTTGCCTCAAATGTAGGAAAACATTTGATGATGATAAGATTAAGAAAGTGCGCGACCATGATCACATCACTGGTAAATTTAGAAACGCACTATGTTCACAATGCAATTTTTCACTTAGGATGAAACGGCGTACATTACCCGTCATTTTCCATAATTTCAAGGGCTACGACAGCCATATGATAATAAAAGGAGGTTTAGGTCAAATGAAAGAGTGGAAGCTTGATGTAATAGCACAAACGAGAGAGAAGTTTATGGCCATGACAGCAAAAGTACCTGTCGATAAAACTAAAGAAAATAAGACGGTCTATTTTGATATAAAATTTTTAGATTCCTACCAATTTATGACTGCATCACTGGCCTCTCTCGTACAAAATCTAAAGTCTCTTCCACTAACACAAATTCTTAAGAAACAATATCCAAATCTAACCGATGAAGTCATCACACGGAAAGGAGTCTTTCCATATGCATATTTTGATGCGATTAGTAAACTCGGCGAGACTTCTCTTCCGCCAATAGATAAATTTAAAAATGATTTGACCGGTGCAGAATGTAAGACCGAAGATTATGATCATGCACAAGATGCATGGATAAAATTTGACTGCCATACATTTGGCGAATATATGATTGCCTATCTTAAGTTAGATGTATTTTTGCTGGCTGATGTATTTCAGGAGTTTCGACGAGTGGCATTAGAAGAAGATAAGTTAGATCCCGTCCACTTTGTCAGTCTGCCAGCCATGTCATTTAAGTCTGCTTTTAAAATGACTGGTGAGACCATTCATCTCTTACAAGATCCAGAGATGTATAATTTATTTGAGCGAGGAATTCGCGGTGGTCTCACATTTGTAAATAAACATAGGTTAAAATCAAAATTAGTAGGCGATGATCAGACTCATCTTAAGTATTATGACCAAAATAATTTATATGGTAGTTCACTATCCAAACCACTCCCTCACTCTGAGTTTAGCTGGTTAGATGATAGTGAAATTCAGCATCTCTCCAACCCTTCTAACATACTAGCAATCCCAGATGAAGGTGATTGGGGATATTATTTTGAGATAGATCTAATCTATCCAAATAATATTAAACATAAAACCGTAGATTTTCCACTTGCACCCGAATCAGGTGAAGTGACCAAAGATATGTTTTCCGACTTTATGAAACAATTTCATAAAGATTTAGAATCATGCGGTCAACCCGACTATAAGCCTTGCCGCAAACTTTTACTCACCCAGTATGATAAGGAAAACTATCTAGTCCACTTATGCATCTTAAAATTTTATTTAGAAATGGGTATGATTTTAAAAAGAGTTCACCGCATTATTAAATTTAGACAGAAAGCCTTCCTCAAACCATATATTGATAGCAACAGCCAGAAACGTGCACTAGCCCAAAATAATTTTGAAAAAGATTTTTATAAGTATAAGAATAATAGTCTATTTGGTAAGACGATGGAGGATGTTAGAAAACGTGTAAACTATAAACTAGTCAATGATGTTACAAAATTTAAGAAATTGGTCTCATCACCTCTATTCATCGATAGAGACATTATCGATGAGGACCTTGTAGGTGTTAAAATGATAAAATCTGAAGTTGAGTTGTGCAAGCCCATCTATATTGGCCAAGCTGTACTAGATTACTCTAAGCTTGAAATGTACCAACTCTTTTATAAAATACTAAAACCATGTCCTCTCGTAAAAGAGGTTCGTTTGTTGGGTGGTGATACAGATAGTTTCTTCTTAGGTATTACCACTCAAAAAGATTTAAATTTCAATGAAGTAGGAAAATCTTTAGAAAGATATTTTGATACATCAAATTATCCTACTGATCACCCACTCTACTCCATCAAAAATAAGGCAAAACTTGGCTGCTTTAAGGATGAGACAGCAGGGAAGGAAACAGATGAAATGATTCTCCTCCGACCAAAAATGTACAGTATGAAATTAAGGGATAGCGACGATAGTATTAAGCGTGCTAAAGGCATATCAAGATCATTAGTCTCTAACATGAAACATAAAAATTTCAGAAAAGCCTATAGAAATAAAAATATAACGTTTGTCAATATGACAATCTTAAAATCTAAGTCGCATGAGATCAAAACTCATACTTTTAGGAAACGGGCGCTTTCAGCATGGGAGGATAAGAGGTGCTGGTTAGAACATAACATATCTCTTCCACATGGACATCCTGACACAAACATACCACCACCCAAAAGAATTAAACTCATACTACCACATTCAGGAGACGTCTTAGCATAATCATCCTTAACTTAGTATTTTCATGTTGATTTCTGTAGATAAACATTGCTGTTTTATGTATGGCATGAGATCGTTTCTTCCTTGTGAATATATGCCTACAGTCAGCCCATTCCCCCTATATCTGTGAAAAGACTTTTTCATACACATATTTTTATTTCAATAAACATATCACAATGACTTCACTTTGTTTTCCGAAACACTAAAGTTTCGAGGGATTTAGTATCTTTCACATAGATGCACTCTTATAAACCATCGGTAATTTTGATAGCAATAGAGGGTATAGTTTGTTTGACGACGGGATGATAGAAAATAGATTCAAACATCTTCTCGACTATTTCATATGAAGCGTCTTTATCATGAATGAAATCGCGTAAAATGTATTCTTTTTTCTCACCAACAGAAATAGGTAGAATCAAATCACTTTGAATGTAAAGGTGCTGTTCATGTTTATCAAGTGTCATTGGTGTTTCTATACCAATCGTATGCGCAGCAGTAAACACAGTTTGTAGCATTGAAAAACCAAAGAGTTTTTTCAAATTTTTACTCAATTGACATTGAATGTCATCGCCCAGTCTCAGAACAACGCGTTGATTTTCAATTGAAAACGAAATGTGGTGTGTCTTTACATCATATTTACTTTTCATCACATGCTTCAACTTCTGTTGTATATAAGGATTTACTACATGAATGAAGCTTTCAACTGTATGATATAGACGCGGCATTATATTGATAGTGTAGCGGTGTCATCAATCAGCCTTAGTTGCGATGCACGCTAACAGATGGTGTACAGCTGCTGCTCTCCTTGATTTTAACACCTCTCTTTACTTCACTTTCCACTTGTAATCTCTTCGCCTTATCTTAATTACCTTTCCATCCTGTCACTTGGCGAATGTAATGCTGATGATAATATTAACACAACTATTCTGACTGCGAGACAAGACGGTGTTCTAAAAACTCTCTCTGGGCTGTTAGAGACTAGAATAATTTACTTTGGTGATTTACCTTACTACAATCATCATAGACATTACCAAAAACCTCTACAAATTGGCGCCCAACTAAAAATCATGACCGACCCAACTCAACTCGCCGCTCTAAGTCTGAAGCTACCTTCCTTCTGGTCCTCCGACGTCGAGCTGTGGTTCTCACTCTGCGAGGCGGAATTCGACGTCTGTCGAGTTACCAAGCAGGAAACTATGTTTGGCCACATCATTCGCACACTCCCTCAAGAGATCGCTCAAGAAGTTCGCGACCTGATCGTTTCTCGACCGATGACCGATCAGTATGATGAGCTGAAGGCTGTCATCATCAAGCGAACCTCAGTCTCCGAACACAAACGGTTGCGTCAGCTACTCAGCGAGGAGGAGCTTGGTGATCGTAAGCCTTCGCAACTCCTGCGCCGCATGCGTCACCTGCTGGGTCACCGCAACTTCGATGAAGGACTTCTGCGACAACTCTTCGTTCAGAGACTCCCCCTCCATGCTCAATTCATTCTCGCTGCCTCCAAGGACTCCATGCCACTTGAAGATGTTGCAGACATAGCTGATCGAATTCTCGACGCTCCAGTTCCTCTCCACGCCGCGGTCGCTTCAGTCAACCGCCCTGACAGTCTCAGCGACCGACTGGATCGCTTGGAGAAGACAGTGAACCGACTTGCTGAACGCATCTCCTCCTTGTGCACTACTAGGAACTCACGTGAGCGTTCTAAGTCCCGGGACCGTTCTAATCGTCCTGTTGGCGACCGTCCTGATGTGTGCTGGTACCACCGAAAATACAGCACTGCAGCTGAGAAGTGCATTAAGCCCTGCAGCTTCCAATCGGGAAACTCCTCGGCCCCGCAGTAGAGGTGGCGGCTGCCACGGGCCCTTCATCTCCGAGCTGCCGACTTTTGTTTGGGACCGCTACTCTGGCACCAAGTTCCTGATCGACAGTGGTGCTGAGGTCAGTGTCCTTCCTCCTACGACTGCTGATCGTCGAAATGGCTTCCGTGGTGAACCTCTATTCGCAGCTAATCACGCCATCATCTCAACCTTCGGCCAGCGATCGTTGACTTTGAATTTGGGACTACGGCGTACCTTTCGGTGGATTTTTGTGATAGCTGATGTCACTCATCCTATCATTGGAGCTGACTTCCTCAGCCACTTCCACCTCCTGATTGACCTGAACCACCGTCGCCTTCTGGACAGCTTTACAAGCCTTTTTGTTCTTGGCACTACGGCCAACGGTGTTCAGCAGCTCAGTCCTCTCCTGACTCATCCGTCTGCGCCTGCCTCTCAATGTCCTTATTTGACTCTCCTACGCCAGTTTCCTCGATTAACGAATCACTCCCTGCATGATGACGCTGCCAAGCACAATGTGACTCACCACATCCGCACCACAGGCCCTCCAGTTTTCACTCGCCCTCGCCGTTTAGCACCGGACCGTTTGCGTTGTGCTAAAAAAAAAGTTCCAGCACATGCTTGAGATGGGTATCGTTCGTCCGTCCGATAGCGCTTGGGCCTCTCCTCTGCACATGGTCACCAAGAAGTCTGGCGATTGGCGCCCTTGCGGTGACTACCGCGCTCTCAACCATGTGACTGTACCTGACCGGTATCCAGTTCCCCACATCCAAGACTTTTCGTCCAACCTCAAAGGCAAGACTGTGTTCTCATCCATCGACTTGACTCGTGCCTATCATCAGATTCCTGTCGAACCTGATGATATTGCGAAGACTGCAGTTACAACTCCTTTCGGTCTTTTCGAGTTTACCAGGATGCCCTTCGGTCTACGCAACGCAGCACAGACATTTCAACGCTTCATCGACGAAATTTTACGTGGTTTTAACTTCGTATTTGCCTACGTTGATGACCTGCTAGTCGCTAGCTCCTCACCGGAAGAGCACCAGTACCATCTCAGAATGCTGTTTCAACGCCTTGATGAGTACGGACTCATACTGAACCTGTCTAAGTGTGTTTTCGGTGTCTCACCAATTACCTTTCTCGGACACAAGATCGACTGTCATGGAATAACGCCCGTCGAAGACAAGGTCACTGCTATCTCGAACTTTCCCCAGCCGAACTCGATAGCTGAACTCCGTCGATTCCTCGGCATGATCAATTTTTACCGCCGCTTTATCCCTCGATGTGCAAGTCTTCTACAGCCCCTAACCAATCTGCTCAAAGGCGCATCCAAGTCCCTGAGTTGGTCCTCCGAAGCTGAACAATCTTTCAACGACGCCAAACGTGCCCTCACCAGCGCTACTTGTCTGGCTTTTCCCGATCAATCTTCACAGTTGGTACTCGCCGTCGACGCGTCTAACTTCGCTGTTGGTGCGTCTCTGCAACAGTTGACAGACAGTGAACTTCAACCGCTTGCATTCTTTTCACGGAAACTATCCGACACAGAGTCCCGGTACAGCACTTTCGGCAGAGAGCTGCTGGCCATCTACCTTGCAATTCGCCATTTTCGCCATTGCTTAGAAGGTCGGACCTTCACCGTACTGACTGACCATAAGCCACTCACTTACGCTGTCGCCACGTCTGCTGATCGACATTCCCCGCGAGAAGTCCGACACCTAGACTATATTTTGCAGTTTTCTTGTGACATTCGACATGTCAGCGGTAAGAATAATATTGTTGCTGATACTTTGTCACGGGTGGAAGTCTCAGCCATCACTCGTCCTTCCTGCCCTACTCATGAAGAAATCGCCAACGCTCAACGACAAGACAGCGACCTGCAAGGCTACCGCAACAAACATGACACTGGCCTACAATTGCAAGACATACCCATTCCTTCGTCTACTCGATCAGTGACTTGTGACCTCTCTACTGGTTTACCTCGCCCCTTTATCCCAACTGTCTTGCGTAGAAGAATATTCGACGTTATTCACGGTCTCGCACATCCTGGCATCAAGCCCAGCATCAAACTGGTATCCGAGCGCTTTGTTTGGCCTGATATGAAACGCGATATCAGACAATGGACTCGCGCCTGCATTCCCTGCCAAAGGTCGAAGGTCAACCGTCATACTCGTGCTCCCATCGGCACATTTTCAGCACCGGACGCTCGCTTTCGTCATGTCCACATTGATCTTGTCGGACCGTTTGCTACCTCCAACGGTTACACTTACATCTTAACCTGCATCGACCGTTTCACGCGATGGCCTCAAGCTATCCCTATAAAGGACATCACCGCATCAACGGTTGCACGCGCTTTCGTGGAGCGCTGGATCTCCATGTTTGGCGTTCCTGAGATCATCACAACTGATCGCGGTTGACAGTTTGAGTCTGCTTTATTTACTGACCTCACTCAACTTCTGGGATGTACTCGCATTCGAACAACGGCGTAACATCCGATGTCAAACGGGATGGTGGAGCGTTTACATCGCCAGCTCAAAACCGCCCTCAAGTCACAACCCTCGCCGCAGCATTGGACAGACAATTTGCCTATCGTTATGCTCGGTTTGCGGTCAGCCGTCAAAACCGACATTAATTGCTCCCCAGCTGAATTGACTCTCGGCACCACATTGCGTTTACCTGGTCAATTCCTCAGCAGTGATCATTCCCAGTCACAGCCTGATGCAAACGGAACGGACGCTTGTGATTACGTCACAAAACTTCAGTCATTCATGCGAGAGCTGAAAGCCCCGTCTCCACGCCCTCAGTCCAAGCCAATTTTCTTTCCCAGCGAATTGGCAACATGCAGTCATGTTTTCATCCGACACGATGCTGTGCGCAAGCCGCTTCAACCTACGTACGACGGGCCGTATCTTATCCTCAGTCGGAGCGATAAATTTTACTGTATCTCCAAAAACGGCCGCTCAGAGACAATTTCCATCGACCGCCTCAAGCCCGCCCACTTAGATAGATCAAGTGCTGACACTCCTACTCCGACCACGCGCTCTGGCCGGCACATACAATCTCCCGCCCGTTACGTTCCAGGATGAACATCTTTATTCTACTACGGCATCGCCTTGACTGACGTAAAGGCTGGGAGAGGAGTACTGTAGCGGTGTCATCAATCAGCCTTAGTTGCGATGCACGCTAACAGATGGTGTACAGCTGCTGCTCTCCTTGATTTTAACACCTCTCTTTACTTCACTTTCCACTTGTAATCTCTTCGCCTTATCTTAATTACCTTTCCATCCTGTCACTTGGCGAATGTAATGCTGATGATAATATTAACACAACTATTCTGACTGCGAGACAAGACGGTGTTCTAAAAACTCTCTCTGGGCTGTTAGAGACTAGAATAATTTACTTTGATGATTTACCTTACTACAATCATCATAGACATTACCAAAAACCTACAATAGCAACTTTAGATTCTTGATAAGACTGGTAAATTTTCTTGATGCGATCGCCATAGATGTCCACCCACTATTCATCATTAACTGAATCAGCTTTAGTATGATATTCATGAGAAGCATACACCACACCGCTTCCAATAATAGGTGTATAATGTCTTACAAAATGGCGCAAGGTTGGAGAGAAATAAACTGTAAGTTTGTCATTATATTTCTGAATGACCAACTTATTTTTGTCCGCCATAATTTTCTCTCCATACTTCTTACCCACAGTCTCATTCCATCGTTTTACTAACTCAATAAGTGATAAAGGTTGAACACCACGCTTTTTCAAAATGATGCGTTCTTCACATTCTACAACATCTTCATCAAATATTTTAAATCTATAATGAAATTTGTTGATTCGATTTGAATAAACTTTTTTAACATTTGCAGTAGCAATTGACGTTAGATGTAGTCCATGGCCAAAACCGAGATGTGGATAGAATTCATTATCCAACCTCAGTGTAAGACCTTTAGTAAAAGAATGAAAGCGAAGGAACTGTCTCCCACTCCAATGATAGATAGTAAACTCATACGCTTTCTGATTTTTATTCTTCATGATGGAAGTATTACCACTATTGAACGCCTTAATAATTTTCTCATTCCCAAATGGTTCATAAGAATCTGATTTTATCTGAATCCATTCATAGTTCCACTTTCGATCTGATGTTAAATTGTATGGGAACTGGAATGCATTATTCATCGTTATTCCATTATGGGTGCGAGGAGTCAATATCATTTCTTCCAAATCATTCACATTCTGAATATTGCTATCATAGCAAATACTAGAAACGCCAACCTCCCATTCACCTTCTAAATGTAGTGGGCGATTTAATTCTACTCGATAGTCTGATGGTTTATTTTTGGGAAATTTATTCATAGAAGCATTACTGGGCAAGTAGATTAGAAACGAGTCCTTATTTTCACTTTCCATATTATTCACATTGGAGAAAAATATGAATGCGTTTGCATTAACTCTTCATTTGGAAATGGAGTGTGATACTTGTCACAGCATCTTTATGAAAAGGAATCAACGCACCAGCATCGTCATAAATGGCAATATCAATTTGTGGGATGTAGTTTGATTTCAGCTTTGTATAATGCACTTTCTTGAAAGTATGCTCAGATAAAATACTGCAGCTTTTGGCTGGTATGGTATCATTGCTAGCAATGGAGCTTCAACATCTCCCACACGTACATCTTCACCAATATTGGAATATATCTGAAAATAGTTAATACGACGCGATAATGATAGATGCGCGCTAGCTTTTGTCACAGTACCACTTTTAAACATATTTTGATCAAAACCCAAAATGTCCTTTAGGGTATTGTCCATGATCAGCTCAATATTTTTCCCGCTAACACGAAGAGATGGCACACCTTCTTTTTCAGAAAACGAAATATGTTCATCTTGAATCACTTCATTCAAATAATCTATTGCCATCTTAACTGAAGTGATCATGCGAGGTGTCAACACTCTTGTTCTATGTGAGATTCCACTCAAAGGCTCTACACACTTTCTGTATAAAGATACCGACCATTCTGTATCAACTTGATTTGATCCATCACATTTTAAATAGCGCATATCAAATTTTCCATGAACAGCTGCAGAACGATGTCGTAAGAACTGATGAAAATCTTCTGAACAAACTAATACTAGATCATCATCATCATCTAATTTACTAATGACGATTTGATCCGTTGATTTCGTATAAGTCAATGTTGCCACTTGTTTACCATCAACTCGAAGGAGATAATTAAATTTCTTCAATAATATTTCAGGAGTCATGTTTGTCTTTCTTGGCTTAATCACAATCTTCTTCACCAACGTCTTCTCATTTTTTGGAATAAGATCTACATAATAAGCTTTCTCTTTGTAAATCAAATCTTTACAACCACTTGGGTGGTAATTAACGTTATAATTATCATAGCTTGTTAAGGCGCTAGCGAGGTAACCTAAATCATTTCTTAAACTTGGGCCTAAACCAACAATCCAATCTTTCTCAACTACATGATGTACATAATTATGATCATCATTGTGCGGAGTAAATTTGATGATGTGTCTACCCTCTTTATTCAGGAAATCATACATAAACTTTTTACATGATAAGAGATCTTTCTTTGGCCACTGTGGAATGTATACTCGACACCCCTTTTCACATTGCTAAGCAGCTGTACGTCTCATATTAATAGTCATCACCTCATGATCAAAAGTATAGACACAGTTGCTATAAACAATTTGAGTGACACCCACTTCCCAATTTCCATTTAGCTGTTGTGCATGAGCAATGGGAGTAGAAAAGAGTGCGGCTCGATTACTAGCAAATCTCTTTGTAGCCGAATTGCTAAGCAAAATATGATAAAACGACATTTTTATATTGCTGATCTGCGGCTTTGCATAACATCATGAAGACTTTGATTTTGGACTCTCTACAATATATCAGAGTTGATCGTGATGGAAACGTACACTTCAAAAATTCTCATGGTCATACATCAAGAGGTATTACATTAACATGGCGACAATTTGTCAACCTCAATGATATCATGAGGGATTTGGAATATTTTGAAACATTAAGATTCATCTCCTTGGGTGATCAAGTTTGGCTTCAACATTACAGAAATGAAATTCAAATCTACCATTCTCATTCCGCAAACTGTTTCTCATTTCGCAAATACAATTGGGAGAAGTATAGAAGATACATACATCGCTCCATCATGACATTTATTCGTCGTGAGTTCATCGCCCTACTATGCAAATCTTAATCAGACATGACTACCACGCACCATGAGTTGGAAATTAGATTCCCTACAACGTATTGAAACGGATCATGATCGAAACGTCTATTTCAACGATTCAACTGGAAATGTGAGAAGAGAGTTTGCTTTATCTTATCGTCATTTTCAATCTCTACATCATATCATGAAGGATTTGAAATACTTCTATATGAAAAGACATTCACGTATTGGAAATCGCATCTGGTTGCGCGTCAACAATCGGCGAATTCAACTCTATCATTCCCAACTTCATACTAACTTCACATTTCATCAAGGTAGTTGGGAAAAGTATAAAAGGAAGGTACATCGCTCAATTTACTCATTCTTTCATCATGAAGCGCCATCGCTACACCATCGTCAACATTCTCCGTCGCTTCAGACTCTACACCAAAATCGATCTCACAACATTACACCAACACCTTCCAAACAGCAAGTATTACCCGGGCCGATCTCAAATGTTAGTGGTGAAGATGAACAATTCACGGAATCTTCAACTCTTCCCAAATGGAACTGTACAGATTCTCGGCGCCCTTTCTCATTCATCGGCGCAGTCAATGCGCTTAGAGCTACAAAGACTACTACGTCGGATATGGAAGAGGGAGAGGTGTGTGATGTCGAATCTGACTGTGGACAATATGGTGATCTCTACTCAATTGAGTGAAAGTGTATCATTTTTGAAGATTCGTACCAGCAGTTACAGTTTGTGTTATGAACCCGAACTTTTTCCTGCAGCTCTCATTAGTTGTTGGTTACCTGTGCATGTGGAAATCTTTCATAATAGTAAAGTGATCATTACTGGACTAACATCTCATGTACAAGCAAATGTAATCCTAGACTATCTCATTGAGTATGTACGTACCCAGCGGATTGTAAAATAAAAAACAATTTTTCCAACATGATGTTTTTATTTCAAATCATGATAGAACTTACAAATCAGTTTTTCATTAGAGGATGGATTACATGAAAAGTTTTGAATAACAGATGCAAATCGAGATACATGTAAACGTTTTAAGATGAAGTACAGTACAAAAGCACCACACGTTGATGAAAGTGGATGTTGTAGTATGCGTTCATTTCGCTGATATTGACGAGTATGTTTTCTCAACCACTGCTGTGTTGGTATATTTGGAGGTTGAGCAAGAGAGTCAAATAGTTCACCACGTCGGTCTTCTCCAATAAAGATCGCTTTCCAATGCTCACCGCCTAAATTCTGCGAATGAGTGTTTAGCACAATAAAGATGGGATAGTGATTTACTGCAGGTGGTAAGGTATCGAGTGAATAGACATTATCGAAAGCTTTCAACGTCGCTTCGTCTGCATTACGCTGCACTTTAGTCTTAATATCGTCAGCATTCAACCAACTCATTAACGATTATACTGAAGAATCACGTCACGATACTTTGTAATTTCAATATTTGAATCGAAGACTGCATAAATTAATACATTGATCGTCTCAGGTAGTGTTCTTTTGAACGTCAAATCCAAACGAATATTATGAGGCACGTTCGCTTGACGATAGGGGGCACTAATATCGCTACCAGCAGTCAAATCAAATGCATAAATAGTATATCCACTCTTAAACTCTTTCATAGTGAGTCCGTTGGTGTCATCCGTATTGTAAAAGCCAAAGACATCCATAAAATCAACATAACTGCGCATAAATTGATCCGCAGCAAAATCTGGTTTGTAGGGTGGACCAGGATGACTCACACCATTTACACGTAAAGCAATTTACGTAACTGATTGTGTTTAAAATTGAAAGGATTCTTCTTTATATTACCATTAAATGCATCATTTTCAACCATTGCCACCATGAGGAGCTTCGGTGCTTCCGATGGAAAGAGGCCATCTTTCATGAAACTCTTTTGATCTTTCGGAATTGTAAAGGTGAGAAGCTTTGTATGCTGAACGGGGTAAATGGCACTTTGGCGGTTAAGACCTTCAGAATGCCCTCTAATGACACTTGGATTCGGTACTACTCGACGAATGTAAAGTGCAATATCTTCCACATGAATTCTAAAATTGTCAACTTTAGCAAATGCATTCAGCGCAAATTCAGGCTTATTCAATGTCAGCTTGAGTCGCATGCTGGTATTACAGAGTAAAAACTTTGACTGTCTAAAGAAGTCTAAATTCAGCGGGCCATATAGCTGACATACTCTACTATCTTTAATCATAGCAGATCGCTTTACAAAGCCACTGTTTGTTTCAACATCAAATTTTCCTGCTTCATCTCTGTACCATCCCATGGCTTCCATATGACTTTTTTGTGCTGCTGGATGAAACTGTGATACATGATTGAAATATGATTTATAGGGATAATCGCTTTGACCATCTTCCACCTGCTGCTCTCCAATCGTTAGAGAAACATCACGAAGTAATGTAGTCAATGGTAAATTGTTCAGTCCAACTTTATGTGTATCGTCAATAGCAGTTCCATCTGCTTGCTGAATTCTAAACCTCAAATCAACCATCGCATAACTCAAATCTATGTAGTCATCACTACCACCAGGAATAACAAATTCAATGGGGCCAGCATTCTCAGCTGTTCGAGGATGATAATCTGCAATACTTGAACTAAGAATATCTGTCTGTATGGCTTGTTGATCAAACAAACAAAAACCGGAAGTTTTACACTCCATGATTAGAAGTTATAGCAGCGTCGTCGTTTAGCGCCTGATGAATGATTAGAGCCTCTGCGACGTTTGCGTGAATGCCTTTTGACTGAAGATTGCACCTTACCAGCTCCGCGATGTTTCCTCCTTCCTTTATTCATTCGTTTAGGTGATTTCTGTCCTTGAGTAACACCAGCAAAGGACTGCTTCAATGTTTTTAAACCGCGTTCCTTCCCACGATTCAACAAACTGCTCTTAAAACTTCTACCTCTGGAAAGATCACTAGCAACATCACCAGCAAAGCCAACGGCATTACTTAAAACATTTCGTTTTAAAGATCTACCGACATTGGATATGAGAGGTGCTACAACAGATTTCAGTGCACCAAGTATGCTACCTCCACGTTGGCGGCGAGCGCCGATGTAAATTTGTCCTCCACCACTTACATAGGAGGGTCGTGAATAAAATGAGGCAGTTGGATTCATAGCTCAAACCCTAAACATTGTTAGTTACAACTTTGCATGAATCACTGTCGATCACTTAGATGAAAGATGTCGGCACGACGCATCCAAGAGTTCATACTTGAAGGATAACCAGTCCATTTAACAAGACACCATTCTTCACCTTGCCGTTTTTTACATCGAATGATTTTCTCTACCAAATATGTTTCACTTTCAGTAACTACCTCAATCTCATCGCGGTAAAAGCTACCCTCAATTTCTTCATTATCGTAATCTTTCAACTTGTAGGTGGTCGGAGAGTCTTTTTGATTAATCCTTGATACTGTAAATACCTCCTCTGTCCAATTCGGAAGGTACCCTTTAGCAAAAACACTCTTCACTTTTGAGATACGAACTTTATCACCAATTTTCACATCACTTTTCACATGAGTGCGTTTACGTTGGAATGATTCGCGCACTTTATCTACATTGTCAGCATTTACATCTACTGCTCTGAGTCCAATAGAACGATGGATAGAGTGATTGTAGGCATGGAGTGTATCTTGTAGAACCTTTGTCCAATTTTGTGTCAAGTTGGCAGTAAAATGTCGCCACAAGCGATTTTTTAATGTGCGATTAAAACGTTCAACGAGTGCAGCTTTATAAGCACTCTTTACACTAAACAACTCAATGTCATGCCTCTCAAATAATCTTCTCACATGCTGATTTTCAAACTCTTTTCCTTGATCACTCTGAATTCTTTTTGGAATCCGACCTTCTCGAAAAATTGTTTGGAATGCTTTTGCTACTCCTTTCCCTTCTTTAGTTTTTAAAGGTTGAGCCCACGCATAACGCGAGAAAATATCAATGACGGTTAAAATAAAATTATTGCCCGAGTTATGTTTTGAAATGGAGGCAACATCACACAAATCTGCTTGCCACTGTTCATCGATGTCATGAACAATATAATGGCGGGTGCGGTACTTCTTTTTCGCTTGTTTGTGGAGTGTATAGGTAGCCTGACCCTTTAACCATCGTTTCACTTGTGATTGTGGAAGACCACTCGCTTTTGATAATTTCTTGATAGATGCAAATCCTGCCGGATGTTTTACATCATAATAGAATGACTTCAAACGTTCAGTCGATGACGACTGACTCTTTTTTCTCCTTCTCATCCTTTTGTTTTCTTGCCTTTCTACATTTACAACAACTGCAGCATTTAGCTTTAGCGGTTTTGCGATCGTGTTCACATTGCTTAGGGGTTTCATTGTGAGAGCTGGCGCAGCAAGTGCAAGTGACAACGACATTCACCTCTGGCGGCTCATTACATGGCAAGCAACACATCTGCTTCATATTAATAGTCTGAGAACATGTATTTCCTGGGAGGAGCTGTTTTACGTTTTCCTTTTACTAGTTTCAGTGGCGATGTAGATCTACGTCGAGTTCTTCCTCTTGTTTGCTTAGTGAGTGTGGGAGGGGATGTAGCAGGTGACGTCTTAAACCAATTTGTTGGCATTTTCATCGTCTGAAGCATTGGAGCAGTAGCCACTGTTGAATCAAGTTCTTTCAATGTCTCATTATTTAAAGCAAATTTTGGCACATTATGCTTTTTCAATAGTTTAAGAAAGTATGACCAACCAGGTGGAACATAGCCCTGACGGCGCTTTCTACGTGTCGCATACTGAATCAAGTCTTCATAACGTGAAGCATCAATCACTTTATTTTCATCTGTAATGATTTCTCCTCTATCATTTACATTGAGATGGGGTTCAATACTGTTGAAAAGAGATATGGCATGTGCGCGAGCTGCTAAAGGTGTAGCAGTCGATACAGAGTCACGCATCTTATTCTTCAAGTTTTTCAATTGCTCAACAGTTTCCGATTGTAATAATACAGCACGATGTGGATCTTTGATGTGAACATTTTGCTGATAATCTATTTCTTTCCTATACATTTGATTTGCAAGAGGTTGCTTTACTTGCTGCATGGCAGTCAATTGTACATATTCATCCTGAGGAATAACAATCATGCGAGAATAAGAACTCATAGTTTGTAGATAATCATGGGAGTTTTCAAAATATCACTTCGAAATCTAAATTCTTCCGGACACTCTTGCGTAAAGTCAATGAATAAGTAACCGTATGGTTTTTCAGTAGCTGCTTGAAAAATTTCAATTAAGGCTTTTGATCCTCTGGGTGCAACTTGTCGCGCTAAAATTTCAAATTGACTTTTATCTCGCGGATTCTTGAAAATAGCATAATAGTGTGTATTCAGGTTTCGTGTACGAGCTTCTTTTCCATCAGGAAATAAATTTTGTGTAATATAGATGATAAAACACCTTTTATGATGTGCTGCGCGAGTGAACATATCTGTAACATCTTTTGAATTCTTACTTTCTTTTAATAAATCATCCAATACAACAACATCATTAGACTGAAGTTTATCCACTGCAATAATTCCTTCATGACGAATAAAGTTGCGACTTTGCAATTCCTGAAACAGCGACGGTTGATAAATACCATAACACCAAATCACTCGATTGATAGGTTCCTTAAACAACTCCCTTCTTTTATCCAATAAATTCAGCGTGAAAACAGTTTTACCTGCATGAGATGGACCTGATACAGTCAGAACTTTATCACATTGAAGTCTGAAATCCATTTTATTACTTTGAGATTCAACATTTGCATAATTAACGTCTAGAGCCAAAAGATATTACCCAATAGGTTACCCACGACAGGAGCTAACATCGGTAGTAACGCTGGAAGGAAACCGCCCTTTTGTGTTAGAGTTTCCCTCTTTCTTTGAAGGGTGACTTTAGGATTGGAGATGAAACGCAATTTCGTAGCATATCGCTTAAGTAGCTTTCGTTGTTTTGGTGCTAATTTCTTCGTCCTCAACTTTCTCACATGAGAAATAATTTCACGAATGAATTTATCGTTAGCATGTCGTATAGCATTGTATCGCTGATTTGCTTTCATTCGTCGGGGAGCTTGAATGGCTGAAGAAAACTTTGAAGACTTTTGACTTTTACGTTTCGTCATTTTACGTTTCGCCATTTTCCGTGTTAGTCTTTGCTAAAACCTATCTTTACCACATTTGCATAGGTACTAACTATTGCGACATAAGTGACACTCGAAATGAGCAATATCACAGTGGCTACATTTGCAAAGTTGAATGCAATTACGTATGAAACAGCGTTGACAAAAAGCATGCTTACATCTCTTGAAGATGCGCTTTTCATTTCCATCCTTTCGCTTACATACATCACAACACATAGTTTCACCGTTACTGATGTCCATAGCAAGTCTTTTTGAAGATATGAATTTGCTAGCCTTTTCTAAATAATAGACGCATGTACAGAAGGAATATACTTCGAGAGTGAGCAGACATAGCTCGAAAACCAGTTGTGCTACAATCAAGTACCACTGCATTTTCAATTTTTCTTTATGGAAAGTTGAATGTGAATATCTGAAATCGCTTCAATCACTAGACTGCTACCATGATGGTTAAATGCGTTAAGACGTTCAGCAATTTTTATCATATGTCTTTTAAAAAATTCTTCGGGGTGATCTACCACTTCCATTGAATAAGAAGCAAAATGGAAAGAGCGACTTTCCACCTCTTCCTTTCCAAAATGACTAAACTTAATTTTCACAATTAATCGCGTCATGACAATGCTATCAGAGAATGTAGTCATTAATTCTAGAAATAGAGTGCTAGCATCATCGACCACTGCTTCGATGTCGGTCTCATCTTTATGAAAATTTATCACATAATCTTGAACAGCTCCTTTTAAACTTTGCCTATGAAAATGTAATGTTCCGCAGTCATTTGAGAAAGACATGATCGCCCTTTAACTAACCCATCCATTGCATGAAAACCAACAACTCTTCTCATAGTAACATTTATTGAATAATGGTAACAAGCATGCATTATAAATCAATGGTTTGAAAGAGATAAAATAGATACAGCTGGTAACTATCATACAGCGAGCAATGATAACCATACAGGACTTTGGCAGTGTTGAGGTAAGGAGGAAAGAAGCATTGGTTATGAACGTAGCTACTACAACGAACAGACAAAATAGGAACACACAAATCCTTAAAACGTTTCGTGACTTCATGGTAGTGTTGATTCACTCTACTATCCCAAGGCGGGAGCAAAATATCATCAATGATTAAATTAGGAAATACTTTCCTCTCCTTACCAGGATTATTACAAAAGATGCGTATAACATTGAAAGCAGCTAACCATCGTTTAAAGTCAATAAGAAGAGCACTGTCACAAGAAAAGCCATAGTCTTGCAAATATTTCAGATTAAGTCCATGAATGTGTTTCCTCGCCCATTGATCAACATTGGGATTACAGTTGGCATGTTGATGATAGACACTAACAATCTGATATGTCTAATTGTTCATAGCAATAGCACTGAGCTCCTGTACAGGTTCACCCTCACAATCCATGAAAATGATGATAGAAGCCTAAAACGGAAATTTACACATCTAAGGAAACGTTCTATAACATATTACAAAATGAAGAATTACATCGATGCTTTTCACGACAAAATACACAAATGACATGATGGCAACGAAGAAGTAAGATGTATCTAATAAGACCACGTCTACGACACTCAAAGCACATAAGCGAATTGTCATAGGGTAGAGTTAGGAAAGGACTAGTAATTCTCCTTCTTTGATTTGCGTTTTGATGCAGCATTCTTCTCCGACTTGCGCTTCGTACCACTGCTGTTAAGGATTTGATCAATTATGTCATCCACGTTGGGTGGTTTTGGAATATATAGGATGGATTCCATATGCATGGAGAGAGAGGCTATTTTATTATCCTTGTGTCTACCATAATATAGACCATTCACTTTGAAAAGGATATCCCAAGTACCTTCTCCGAGCTCATCACATCTGATGGGTATTGATTGATCTCCCTCCTTCTTATAGTAAGTACACCAATGTGATACCGGTAGGCAAATGTGATTACCATCCAAATCTTTCTATAGGGAGTATCCTTGTCATCTCTCGCCTTCCACTCTTGAGCAAGAGGAGTAGGAATGTCCATATTTAATGTCACGTACTCCTCAATAATATCAAGTTGGCGGCGAATGTACGGACTCACGGGGATCAGTATGTAGTCCCCATACTGATTGCGCATTATCTTGACATCCGTGGAAGGGAGCATTCCCGTTTGGAGTACTACTCTATGATCGTCATAACACAAGACTTGTTTAAATTTACGCTGTAGCGGTGTAGGATTATGTACCTTGGTTGTTTCTTCCACTGGCCTCAGTTGTAGATGATCTGATCGTAGCGAACCTTGTAACGTTTGACCGCCATTTTGTCCTACTAGTGCAGCAGATGGAGTAGATGCCTGAGGGGAGGAGAGGGAGGAGAGGGAGGGAAGTAGCGACTTACCATTTTAGTTGGATAATAGAACAGGGAAGTAGAGAGAGAGAAAATGTGCGTCCGTCACTCGTGTGATTCAACGATGGAATGATTCTCACTGTGAAAGGCTCGCTATCTATATAGAAATGCTTAATTCTCATTGGATGATGATCCTCATTGGTCAATAACATCAAGCTGATTCCAAATCTGAAATCCGTTTTCCAATCCGATGCTTCGTTTTGAAGCTACAGCCCAAAACGTCCCAAATTCTAACTCTGTCGTTTTTCGCCAATGTCCCAAAATCTTAAATGGCGTCTCACATCTAAACGAAGGCAGATATGAACAAGCCGATTCTTTCAGTGAATTTGTCTCACTCTTAGCTTTTAAATGACACCTCACTCGACAAAATCCGTCCACTGGAAGCCATGATCGAAGCTACCTCTCCCGAGGGGGGGGGGACGTCAGCGAAACTTTTTCTCTCCGATTGCCTTGAAACTCACCATACAGATAGAGAATTTCACGCTGATTCCGAATCTGGCCTCCGTTTTCCCATCCGATGCTTCGTTTGGGCGCTACACACCAAAACGTCCCAAATTCTAACTCTGTCGTTTTTCGCCAATCTCCCAAAATCTTAAATGGCGTCTCACATCTAAACGAAGACAGATATGAACAAGCCGATTCTTTCAGTGAATTTGTCTCACTCTTAGCTTTCAAATGACACCTCACTCGACAAAATCCGTCCACTGGAAGCCATGATCGAAGCTACCTCTCCCGAGGGGGGGGGACGTCAGCGAAACTTTTTCTCTCCGATTGCCTTGAAACTCACCATACAGATAGAGAATTTCACGCTGATTCCGAATCTGGCCTCCGTTTTCCCATCCGATGGTTTGTTTTGGCGCTACACACCAAAACGTCCCAAATTCTAACTCTGTCGTTTTTTCGAAAAATGTTGAAAATTTTTTCTCGCCGATTGACTTGAAACTCACCATACAGATAGAGAATTTCACGCTGATTCCGAATCTGGCCTCCGTCTTCCCATCCGATGCTTCGTTTTGAAGCTACACACCAAAACGTCCCAAATTCTAGCTCTGTCGTTTTTCGCCAATCTCCCAAAATCTTAAATGGCGTCTCACATCTAAACGAAGACAGATATGAACAAGCCGATTCTTTCAGTGAATTTGTTTCACTCTTAGCTTTCAAACGAGCTATGGCACGACAAAATCCGTCCACTGGAAGCAAAGTTGGAAGGTCGGTGCCGGGGGGGGGGGACGTCAGCGAAAATTTTTCTCTCCGATTGCGTTCAAACTCACCATACCGATGCAGAATTTCACGCTGAATCCGAATCTGGCCTCCGTTTTCACATCCGAGCACTGCTTCCACTCGAAACAGTCCATTTTACAACCCAACATTCAGCAGATTGCACGAAAAACATCACACACTATAGCCTCAAGACAAATCCTGGCGGTCGCCCAAGACCACCACGACACTCTGCCGTTCCAGAGGGGGGGGTGCCGGTCGAGTGTTCGCCGTTTACTTACTACTCTAGATTCTAACCACCGCATCCTTGATCCCGAAATCACTCTAGACGAAGTTATTAGTTTCGACGACAACATTGAAACCAATGATCCTACAGTGTCCATTAAATAGAGGTTTTACTGTATTTCCAGAACCAAGTGTCTCAGTTTACCAAGTAAATAAGTTTATTGATCGATTATCAGCGTGCGATTAAATTTGACGAGAATATACAAAAGTATACAAATCAGTGCAACTCTGTCAGTTCCTTCAGGCGCCATCTGACAGCTAAGGGGTTGGTTATTCTATAGCATACGGGTGTAGTTTCACTGGATAGTAATGATTCCGTCAAATTCTTTATTTGTTTCAAGTTATATTGCCATATGAAGTCGATACAGAAATGTCGGGTAATATCGACACTAGTGTCGATAGGTACCCAGCATCATTTTTTCACCAGGATGCTGACTAAATAGCCAGCATTTTATCATTATTTTTTGCTGTCTCATAGAACATCGCCTTCACACGATTTGAATGCATCCCTATATAAATTATTAGGTCTATTTAGAACATGTGTGGAAAATGACGGGTAATATCGACAGCTAAAAACAGTTTTAGGGCTCTCGCGGCTGCATTTCTCGGTTTTTATATGAATTATGATATCCAAAAAATCTCTTCTTACTCGGGTACATTTATCCATTCATTTAATTTCTGATTTTAAGTGAAAAGTGAAGTGCAGCCTGCAGTGATATTCGCATAATATCGACACAATGCAGGGCGATATGGACGATTCCCTAAAGAAGCGTCAAAAAAAGGACAAGTAAATTAAACTAAAAAAATTGTATATTATACGAAACGACATTTTGCACATCTGTTGTCTCTTTGATAGTCTGAAAATGCGAAACTTCATCACTCATCACTCTCCGCTGCGTTACACACTTGTGTTACATGCATGAAAATGTGTGGAATTCTTCGTCGTCTTTGACGAAGATTTGTTCGCCTATCTACACTGCTTTCAGCTATAGTGAAATTTCAACTAATCCGACAATCAAAGAAGCTACAAATTTCGCTTCATGCTAATATAAATCGTCTTTAATCTACCATACCTGGCAAATTTCGACGCTTCTTTCTGGGACTGTCGATATTACCCGACAAAGTGTCGATATTGTACGAACATCATTATAGTTTACACACCTTGCTTTTCACCTATAATCAAAAATTAAATCGATAAACTAACAATTCGAGCAAGAAGAGATCACTTGGATATCACGGTTCATATCTAAGCCAAGAAATACAGCCGTGAGGGCCCGAAAACTATTTCACTGTCGATAATACCTGATTTTACCCTACGAGATGCTGGTTTGAAATGTACATTTACATGCACATAGTTGATTTATCACATTCTACATCATACTGAGAGCAGATGCGAGTTGGAAAGTTTTAAGCAGACATAAAGTCTGTGGACGGAACATGATGTTTGTTTCTGTCATGTAGCTAGTAAATTACTTGTTTAATTGATCTTGCCGTTGAATATAGCTTATATAACGATGAGGGTTGACATATTTCCACTTTTTTATATGATAAGAGAAGACCGCAAGAATTTGCTTTTGATCAGACATTCAGAGAGTTCAACCATCACCCTACACCTCCAATTTTCGATTCCGTTGATGCCATAGACTCTACTGATTTCCGACTACCCGTATAATCTTTACCATACGAAAATCCGGAATACATAATGCAACGTACAAATATCACGGACAGGCATAGTAAAGCGATGTACACTTGTAATATTTGTATTTTATTAAAATATTGCGGCATGACATTTTCGGGTAGCAGTCTGCTTTTGGGTTCACTTAAAAAGTTGATTCAGTCTCGATATCTGATCGTCGAACGAAGTTCCTTTTCCCGAATCTGAAAAAAGAACAAGATTCTATGTTGCGTCATTGAAATGAAGATCATTTGTGACTGCGATATTTCGTGACGATAAAATACGTGTTAAATAAGATAATAAGTGCATATCAGCTGACATCAGGCTATTCACGATGAGCGCATTTGTCTGATGTGTGATGACATCCCAATAATTAGCCTTCAGTAAATGTAACTGCTTTTCCCGTTTAGTGCAGAAAATCACGACATTTATCGGTATGGGAAAGTCTTTTAAACTTAATCGCCTACGCATTCTGACCGTCAATTTTTACTCCCTGACAAAATTTACTCCCCAGTAAATTTTTCCTAGGATATTTTTACTCCCCAGTAAATTTTGCCTAGGAAATTTTTACTCCCCCAGTAAATTTTTCCTAGGATATATTTACTCCCCCCTGACAAAATTTACTCCCCCAGTAAGATATCTCCCCAGTTAGATATCTCTGATATGAGATAGAATTTCACAATTCTGATTGCAGATTCGTTCTTAGGAACCTCAAATTGATGGGACTAGCATGAATTGAAGAAAACAGTAGTCAGTAACAAAAAATGGTTCCGCTAACTTCACAAACTGACTTCCAAAAAAGTAAAATCGCATTTACTGAGCAAAAACTGGGTTTTTGTGGGATAACAATGACAGATTTGAAATCAGCGAGTCAAACTGCATCGGATAGGCTAAATTTACTAGGGAGTAGAATATTCTAGGCCAAATTTACTGGGGGAGTAAATTTTGTCAGGGGGGAATAAATAGTTCCTAGGCAAATTTTACTGGGGGAGTAAAAATTTCCTAGGAAAAATTTGCTGGGGAGTAAATTTTGTCAGGGAGTAAAAATAAACTGCTACACCGGCAGCATCAATTCATGGAACTCCTACATAATCAGGAAGTTTCAAATAAGAACCGTATCATTTTTGATGAAGCTAATTTTGATTCAAATCATTGATGCCACTTTGACCATATTTTCGCAAATGAAAGCTTATAGTGAGCTGATATATCCAACATGTAGACACATTTCCAATCAAAAAGATTAAAGAAACCATATGAACAACGCTCCCGGCAAGGTTCTGTCAAATCCTGGGTGCCACTCATGAGTAGACTGAATATTGGCAACATTTACATAGAATACATATTTTTCGAAACATATGTTTTATTTGCCAATGTTAATCGAAATTTTAAATATTCAACATTTTTGTTAAATTGCCATACATACGTGCACTTCAATTGTATAGCAGGGAGAATGGCGCACCATGAGACATTAATCAATTTTTTTCCCTCGACTAAGTTCTATTGATGCTAAAGAACTAAACTTACCGATTTGATAATGTTGGAAAGTCATGTTGCTCATATGTGATTTCAAGGTCATTGGTTAACACTATGTGTCAAATTACAAACTTTTCAGGAGAAGCATAACACTGTCTATAGATTCCAATTCTTATGAAAATGGAAATCATCTTAGCATGTGGTTTTTAACATCCTTCTACTATCGACAAGATGTTTTCAAATACAAATTGAATCCAAGAAAGGGCTGCAATTGGGTGTAATTCATTTTAAGAATGCACGTGTGCGATATTACTTGCTAAAACACATGTGAGATATTAACCAAGAATGCATTATCATATGACATAGCAATATTTGTTGCTGCAGCACATGTGAGATAAAGGCATTGATACAGCTTTTATCGAAAAAAACGAAAATTGCTAAAATAGCACATGTGAGATATTGCCGTGGTCCCTAAAATGCACACATGTGATATTATCGCGACAACGACGAGTTATACTGTATTATCACGGCATGATTCATAGACTCATAAAATATCATTCCAACATTGAAAGCCAATGCGATTCGCTGAGTAGCATCTAGAAGATCACAGCAAACTTTTTAGATTGCTGGTTTTGATTTCGATTTTGAAGCAGAGACATTTTGAATCTACCTATTTATATACCTATATATTACCTATATATTATGTACCTATCAAATTGTCAACTTTTCCTAAGTATTCAATCTGCTCGCTACAAAGGACTTACCGCGGTCGCTCCACCATTCTGAAATAGTTTCCCAATGCAGAGAGATAGGCTGCTACTTGGTCTTTGGATGTCACATCTGCTGGTGGAGGAGGAGGTCTGAATCTCATGCCACAAGAGTCCTGAGCTCTCAGAACGAGGATAAATTGGATGATAATACCCAAAGGCAGGAATCGTGAGCAACTACGCAGCAATGGCATAATAACTGTCAACAGAAAACAGAAAAAAATATGAATATAAACGAGCTGAGGATTCCATGACATACAGGAACTCACAAGGCCATAAACTGCAACCTTGAAGACCTACAGAGGACCTCAGCTGCATCAATTTTATGCATTGCATCATATTTACCTCTTGCCACAAATTCGGAGGCCCACAAGACGATGCTCATCAAATGGCGAGCTTTAATTGTCATATGCGGTTATTCATAGTAGTACCGTGATTAAATAGTTCATGACATGCAATATTGTAGGGTTCATAAAATTATTTGGTCTTAACCGGTCCCGCTACTTCTTATAGAGATCTACGGTGTCACACAACGTGATCAAGCACAACATGATATGTTAAGACAAAAAAAGGAAAACTTAAACTTTCTATACTAAAGCTTTAAATAAACATTTACAGCAGCGCTAAGATAAAAAAATTACAGTCTTGTAATTAGAGAAAGGATAAAAATTCCTTTTGCTGACGTAGGGACGTAGGGATGGACTGCGAAAAATATCGCAGTGGCTTCAACGGTCTATTCACAATTGTGTGTTATTCGCGGCTGAAGTTACAAATGCATGTGATTACCTTGCCAAATAAATTTATGAATAAGAGTGTTTTGTGCAATTTTAAGCATTATGAAGACAATAGAAAGTTTATTTCGAAAATTCCGAATTCACTTGTATTAAATGTGTCTTTCAATCAGGGCGCTCATCAAAGCTAACATTGAAATCATCTTAAGTGACCCATAGAGTGTTCCATTGACCCCTGGATTTGTATGAAATGTATGCGTCATGTGTAAATGCAATTAAAGCATCCTCATCACATCAAGTTGGATATTGTCAATTGTCTAGTGAGAAGAGCAAAGGAAGCTTGTTCCGGATGTGCTGGAGAGAGAGCTTAAATTTTTACAAAGAATTTTCACCGACAATGGATATCCAGGAAAATGAGTGCAGAGATCGTATCATACCATGAGTGATGAAAATACAGATTCCGCCTCCAATTCTGATGGAGACCGGAACTGTCTCGTGATGCTCCCGTATGTTAAAGGTGTTAGTGATAAAATACAAAGGTTGGTTTTGAGTAATGGGGTACAAACTGCATTTCAACCAAACATGAGTCTGCGGCATTGTCTCACTAAAGTTAAAGAAAAGGCCTCTTATGTAAATACGAGCAATATTGTCTACAAAATAAACTGTAAGGATTGTGATCAGTTTTACATAGGAGAAAATGAAAGGAAACTAAACACACGTGTGGATGAGAATACACGTGATACTCGTGACTTTCGTCTCACTTCAGCAGTATCTGAGCATGCGCACAACATTTGTTATCAACCCAATTTCGAGGCATCTATAATCGCCAAGGAGAAAGACTTTCGAAGAAGAAAGCAGATAGAAACTATGTATATTTCAGCTAACCGAGACAGGGTATGTAACAGAGATAATGGTGTTGGAATTAATGACTTATGGAGACTTTTAAACCATCGATTCTCTTATCAATTTAGACTTAAAAGCATGTCACTTTTATCTCTTAAGTATACTTTTATCTCTATCTTTATTAAATTGTATTGATTGCTCTTGTGACTTCTCACTAATCGTGCATGCATCCACTCTGTACGATCAAATACTACTCTGTACTCTGTAATGATCAAGGTGGGCAGATCAGTCACCGAAACGTCTGCTTCAATATGTTATTTATTTACAGTTGGAGCATTTTCCGAAAAACACACATTTGAATACGTCATATTTACCTTTCTTTGCAAATCAATCCAAATAGAATTTCGTACTTAAATAGCTTGATTGTAATTCATTAAGGGGGCATCATTTTCATTAATTTCTAGTCGTCTAATATGCCTGATATGCAAATCAAAACTGCTTATAATCTCTGAAGAAAATAAAGAATGATCGCTCCTTTTTCCGCGTAGTTTTTTATTTAAAATTGTCAAAACTCGCCCGCGTTTCGCCCTTCCGACAGCCTCAAGGGCTTTGAATGTGACACAACTGTTGAAAAATTGGTCTTACATACAAATCACTGGTCTAATCAGGGCAACTCATCAAATCAGCTCATGACATCTGTTCAATTGCGGCGTTTTCAACACAATATAGCGTGATTCAGCCATTCTAATAATTATAAAGTAATCGTCGTATTTTGTCTATCCAAAATCTTGTAACTAAAATCATCAATGGTCATCACTTCACCGCAATGGCCTAGCAAGTTATGGTCAGTCAATGCACTTTTACATCTCGATTCTTTAAACTACGTTAGTGTTCGTGGAATCTAGTTCTGAAGGTCGACATATTTTACCTGTGTACTTCTTTTGGCAAAGATTGCAAGCGAATTCATAAATTACATAAATATAATATTCATAAATATCATAATAAAAAAATTTCATGTTTAAAATTCCCTACAATCTGATGAAATGTTTGCATTTTTTGCATTTTT
Organism: Prostheceraeus crozeri; assembly: GCA_907163375.1. Classification (NCBI taxonomy): domain Eukaryota; kingdom Metazoa; phylum Platyhelminthes; order Polycladida; family Euryleptidae; genus Prostheceraeus; species Prostheceraeus crozeri. The sequence continues at coordinate 43,038 of CAJQUW010010381.1, forward strand.
GCTGCACGCATCTTTTGTGTATTGAGCCTACATTCCTTGGTGTTCCCACAAATAAATCCCTCAATAAAAAAGAAGATCATTATGCGATGCAGGGATGCGGAGTCGGAGTCCTATCAAATGATAGAACTCTGGACTCCGGCCTATAACTAGACCCGAAATATATTACAAACAAATTATTTATTCTCGTTCATAGCTGTCTGTCACTGTCTTGATGTCAACTTTCTCCGTCAAACAAAAGTGCAGAGACTCAGTACATGCAAAGCTTGTAATAGTTGAGGGAATGAACCGTGATAGTGGAAAAAGGACTGCCTTTTCACTCGGCGATTTAGTAGAGAAGACAAGCCTTCCTAGCCTCAATCAAACCTACGCACCAAAGGTCACATCAGAGACAAAAATGAAATACTAGTTTGTTTGAGAACGTTGCCTCTTACCATCACGTTAATCGTGTGTGATGGCTCCTCTAAAGCACATATAAAAATCGAAAGTGAACTCATATTTTTTGGAGAAGGATGGGGGATTTTCCTGCCTGGTAGAGACTGGAGAAAAACAGTATGAACCACACATCAAGAAGATGGGAGGAGCCGAGTCATATGCATCCAACTGAAAGCGACATTTGATAAACTTTCATCGAAAATGATTGATAATTGATACAATAATGATCACTAAATATAGGTTCAGGTAAGCCTATAATGATCTATGATGTTGGTTACCAGTTTTTTTTTCAAAAAACTAGGCTATATATACTTACCACCCGGAGTCCTATCAACCCCTGGAGTAGGAGTCGGAGTCCTATCAAAATGGTAGGATCCGCATCCCTGATACGATGACACAATTTTTGAGATACTTCTGCTACCTTTCATAATTTTTTAGCTGCCACGCTTTATTGGACCTACCAAGTAAAGGATTAACACAGTGCCAATAATTTTGATTTCGAAGTGCAGTGTATAAATTGGAATTCTCGAAATTCATGATGTTTTAGTGATCTATCAACTATGACGACATATTTCAACAAGCGCTGACTAATAAGCTTAGATTGCGAACAAAATGATTTAAATGATATTTTTGAAATTATCAAACTTTCCTTTTTGAAACAGTGAAGGTAACCAGCTCAAAGGATTGTAAATGAGCAAACACTCACTTATTTATTGACATGTTATTACATTGTCCTTTAACACAGACCATTTTCATTTTGTAATACTTGCTCTACTACGACAAAGAGACTAACACTTTTGATAGTAAATTAGCTTTCAGCACAGCTCCTTTAATAATATTTGACCATGCAAATTTTAATTCAAGTAAAAGCAAAATATTCCCGACTAGTTTCTACCATTCACTCTTTGTCAAAGCATGCACAAATGAAAACACTAAACTTGTAAATACTGGACACATGTCCATGAGAGATAAAAAGATTAGTTCAATTAAGTTGTTTCTCATGTACGTGTGTCGTGCATTTTGTACAGGAAGTGTGATCATTTCCCTTGACAGAGAGCTGTATTTTTTATTTTATTTTATTATTTTATTTTTTTATTTTAGCTGTATTACAGAGAATTTTGTTTTACATAAATTCATGACCTATTGAGTGAAGATAAAAAGAATGTGTTTTACCCTTAGAATGAAGACAAATGAAAGTGAAGTTTTCAATTTGACACAAGAAATATTAAGAGCTAATAAGCAAGATAACAGTATAATGTGCTTTAAATTGCTGTATTTGTGTTTATTTGCAGTGACAGTTCTGTTGATTTTTATATTGTTATAAAGCAATGAAATGTTAATTTCTGGTCTTTTAGCTTTTTTATTTTATTCAATATTGCATGTACAGTACATGTATATAGTGTTGCAATTAGTGTAAAAAAGAAGTTTTAAATACATACCGTATAAATAGTAAAAATAGAGCACTCTATTTTTGGCATATCGCTTATCGCTTTATTTTGGAAGTCCAAATTTATCGCTTTATCGTTATCGGACTTAACGGAAAAATTTATCGTTGTATCGTTATCGCTTTATCGCTAAATTTATATCTGTCCACCACTGTGAATTACTGAGTTTTTGTTGAAGCTTACCATGAAACCATTACCCCTGTATCTGCCTATTTACCTTATCATTACTTATGGAGACCGTCGCATTAATGGAATTGACATAATTTAACTCCATAGAGTAGAGATGCAGTCTTTGTTTAACGCATTAGCAGATGCGATATGTCAAATACGCATAGGGTATATTAAAGAGAGGCCTACTTTGACTTGTGGAAAGCATCCTGGATCATTCTGAATGCATGTTTTATAAATAGTCAATGTGCATTATGACAAAACATTACAAAATTCACGAAGTAGCAGAAAATGAATGCCTTTTTGTAAAATTGCAACAGAATTGCTGAGAATATCCAAGAATTTCGAATATGAAAACTTTACAAGTCATTGGATGTACTAGCAGAACTGTCGAATCTCCATGAAACTAAATTACAGACATTAGGTCTACTAGAGAATGAAGTCTAAATTTGTAAAACACCATGAATCATTTCGATGAAAAATTTGCGAATTGCCATGTACACCATTACAACACATTGAAAATCGGTAATATTTATCTGTGATGAATTTAAATCCCTTTAATAATCTCTGCTCAGTGGAAGGTGCTACCAAAATCATTTCAACCAACTTAAGCTAGCAATGTCTTCAAAAATGACTAGCATCAGGAAAGTGCACTTTAGCTACATGATGCGACTGTAAGAAGAAACTCTAGTAAAAAGCAGCATCAATGTAAAAGCTAAAATTAGGTTGAAAGATGCGTTTCTCAGCGGCACTAGTGACAATTGTACCTAAAGAATATTATCAAATAAATTGATTTTCTATGTCGGATGACTCAATCAAATCTTAATAACTATTCTTAATTTAAATGTGGCCACTTATGATAAAAATTGCCACTACGCAAAATGTAAACATATTGACTAACTGCTATGTAACTATTGATTCATATTTAATTATCATTAATGTTCAGTTGTAATCATTCTTATGATGAAAAACTTCAATATCATTCGTCAAGAACGTCATGAAGGCGGTTGAAAATCTATTAAAACAAAGTGCTTTCATCGACCATGCCCAGCAGCGAAAGAACAGGGACACCGTATCAAGGGTACCATCCACTGACGTGTTATTTTTTCTATTCTTACTGTACTTGTAGGCATATAGTGAGCTTGTAGTCAACTTGCAACCAGAGGGAATGATTCCGCTGCACTAAGTCTGAACTTGCAAATCACAGGTGATTACAAGAGCAATCTATTATTGTCTAGCCGCACAAGACAAGCAGCGCTTCGCGCATAAGTCGTTTTTCCATCATTTGAAATAAGCAGAAAGACGTCATGTTTAGCAACAGATGTCTACTCTGGCGAGACTTTTCGACCTGCACAGCAAGCCATCGTCAGGCATAAATATTTCTTTCTTAAGTCGTGTGAACTGCCTGGTAAGTTTCACGTGAGGATTCTTCAATGGCTGTGTTATATAACTTTATGGCAAGCAAATATACTAGTAATTAAACTAGCAACTCGAATGAAGGAAAGTAATCATACCTAATGGTCACGTGGTAAATAGCATTTTGGGCGACCGGACCTCGGTCCATCGCTGATACCAACTAACACTGCAATCAATAATAATGCATTGAAATACTGTACGTGAGCGCACTAATACCCAAAGTAATAAAATCTTAAAATGTCGGCATGATATTGCGTAACATAGGTCGGTAGACATGTAATAATTCAAACATCGCAGATCTAAGAGTACCTTTATTACTAATTTAGTACTATTTTGAACACCGTCCTTTTTTAAGGACAGTGCACACAAGGGGGGGATAAAGTTAAATTGCTATAATAATTGCGTGTAGTAGCGTGTTACGGAAGCACTTTTCATTAAATGATGACAGATCTGCATTATACATGTCCTGCTGACGCTAACATCAAATCTGGACAAATTAGATTTGTGAATGTATTGAAAAATTGTCGATGCACTGTAAAATATTGGAAATTAATCAATATATTGAAGTTCATTACGATTTTATACATAGCTTTATGATTTTCAAAAGTCAAAAGTATATATAAACAACACAATAGGCGTGCTAACTCATAACACATTGCTATATTGTTCGATTTGAGGACACCCAATTCGTTCGATGGATCGAAAACCATATTATTCGCTAAAGCGCTCTTCGGTCAGTGCCGCTGGCCATTTTCAATAACTTTGAAAATGACTGGAACAATGACAACATCACCCAACCACCTCTTATAGCACATTGCTTTATTGTTGCTTTAAGTACTGTGAACGGTATAGCGGTGTCTGATTTGAAAAAATTTGATAGACTTCGTCTGGCCTACTCTTAGTCAAAGCTTGGCCTGATCCTGCCGGAAGACCGTGAAGACTAGAAGTCAGATGTACACAGCATACTGTTATTCCAACAGTAAATGACAGTCGGCACTTGCTTGTTTTTATAATTTATCTGCTTTTAATTCTGCACTTCCCTTACTTATCGTGATAGAATATTCGATTGAAACTTTTTGCTCTTTATTCGTGTGTAGACATTTTTGAGTTGGCATGCACCATGCCTTGATATCCAAATAGGACTTTGCTTTATGCTTGGTACAATGTCGACTGAAGCTTGGCATCATCGAAAAGAATCTTGTTAGTTAAATTACCGAAATATACGCGTTTATATTTCAAGTAAGTAGAGAGTGAATTTACCGAAAAATTGGTAGCTCGAGTGCCCACTGTCCATAAAAAGGACGGGTTGAAATCATTCTAAAATGTTTTTAATATAACATTGCATATATTCATGCAATGCATTTGCAATGCGTTTATCAGTAATTTAGGTTGATATCATTTCGACATTGTGCTCATATCAATTATTTTACTTCTTTTAAATAGTGATTTTTTGCATAATTTGGTATGTTGTTTATTTTTAACATGAGTGTAGCACATGACATGTCCAAAGCTGTATCTCAGGAGCTTATAGTTTCAAAATATTTGGTTCTATGATTGGTGAGTTCTTTTCAGTAAAATGAGTTGTCTTTTTCTAGAGGGTCAATTATTTCATTGGATTACCTACTATACGTCTCTTAAATAAATATTTTCGAAGAAACTGTTGAAATTTTGGTCGCTCGAATTTACATTGACTTTATGCTCTACCATTCCACATACTAGGAATAGAAGTCAAAACAGTCAAAGTCCCTCAGAAATCTTTCGGCGTATATGGCAGCACTCTACACGTAGTCTGCTAAATAAGTCATTCCAAACATTTGGTAGACTTTATAATGTCTTGCCACAAGCACGAAATGAAGTCGAAAATAAGACTACCTCAGAATGATGAACCTTATGGCTACTGCGACTCTGCGGCTCAGTCGAGTTCTGCTCGGCTACTTTTCTTGCAAGACAATGGGAAGCAGGCTGAAGTTTTCGGCAAGAGACTTCTTTGCTCTCTGATATAGTGAGAAGTACGAAGTCTAGAGCCATGAATTTTGGCGTAGAATGTCTTCATATCAGATGCAAAAAGCAAAGCCAATGATTAATTTGATTCAAATTGAAATTCATAAATAATTCCAAGATCAGGCGAAATCGGTTTTAGTTTCTTGATGACTTCACTGGAATATCAGTGCATTGGAGGGATGCAAATGAACACGCAAAAAACCTAGAATTCAAAAATTCAATGATAAGATTTTCTAATAAGACTTGGCACTCATGGCTTCCTTGCACCATTTCCTTCGTAAGGCTAGTTAAGTCGTCAACACATTGAATGATACAGGATAACCTGAAGACATTCCATGCCTGAGCCTTACAGCTGTTTTCACAAAATCAGAGATAGCAAAGACAAACGTCATTTTATCGAATACTTCCGTCTTCTTCCTATTGGATTTACATGTATATGCCGCTATGTAGCCTTTAATCCTGTCTGACAAATGAAGGACCCAGGCTAAACTCAGCAGACGCGCAGATTCCCACCATCCATAAGACACACATCACGCCGGACTAATATCAACTTTCCTTAATGGACACAAAAACATCATTATTTTGGCGCACAGGCTTTGTTTTCGAAAAGCGGTGCACTAAAATTGATTAATGGAAATGTATCGAATCGATATTAATCTACTTTACCTTTGCAGCATTCTTTACCAATATATTCTAGGCAAAATGTAGAAGGGCATAGAAATATGCGATCTTTTGAGAATACTTTATTCCAATTCTTAGCTTACCTTGTTACAAAATGACGACGATGCTTCACGCCGATTTCTGTATGAAAGCACTGGTTTGAAGTCATTTCTCTTTTTATTCCGACCGCAAAGATGACGTACTTTGTAGCCATTTTTCTTCCAATCCATCACCAACTTGAATACAACAGGGAATTTCATTACATCGCCAAATATCTCACATGGGAAAAGTAAAACGATTCATCCATCTCAATATCACATGAATTTTATAAATTAAATTGAGTGCGCGCAGGTGGAAAGACGTTGGCGTGTGATGCGACTTTATTCGGAATGCTTGAGTTTGCCATTTTTCTCGATGTCCTGTGCGAATAAATTACTTTCAACTATTTTCAATAAAAATCATTTTGTAACAGAAATATATACATGCGTAGCGTTCATGTAAGATGACAAATTACGTTCTGAGATGACGTCATTGCCAATTAGATCATTTTGACTGATATAATAATGTCGGTCTCATTGGCGTAGCAGTAGATTTAAAAAAAAGTAATTTACGTAGTAGTTCTTTATACGGCGAGTTTTGTAATTAATTTTCATGCTCTTTTGTGTTTCATACCTATCATGATTTCTTGAATATGCCTCCATATAGGAACAAAATGGTTTAAAGATGTTGTGAAGGTCTTGGCAACATCTAAAGCTGTCATGATAAGTGAATGAACATCATAAGCTTTTACCTTAGTGTCGATATGCTTAAATTTAGCTTTAAAAGTTCATATCATCAAAGTGCATTTTTACTGGTGGTCGGTTTAAGAATGTAATTTTTAAAACTTAGCCACATTGGGACTGGGAGTCTTTGAGTCCCCACGCAGGGAACATCAGTCATGGAACCAATTATCATAATCAGGAGAGCATTCGTAGAAAGATAAATCCATTTTAGTTGACTGTTATAAAAAAAAAATAGAATGAAGAAAAAGTAAGAAAAATTGAAATAATGAAAAACATTTTTGGCGAGATACAATTTGTGCATTCTGAACGGGAACATCGCGCTGAAAGTCACACAAAACTTTTAGCTATGTATGTGCTTTTAGTAGCTGATCATAAAAACGGACCACCTATTTTTTGATTTTTAATTTTAATTAATTTTTGAATTTTTAACCCTCTACCGGGAACATTATGAAATATTCGATAAAAAAATTATTTGTTATTTTTTACCTTCTACAGTATCTCGAAACATCACATTACGACCGTTGGATTTTGATTTTGAGCAATTACCTGGACTTTAGAATTTGTAGCAAATTTGCTACATTGCCCGGTAGGGGTCATGAACTACGTAATAAAATATCGAAGATTAACTAATCGAACCCCTTTCCTTATTAATGCTGAGCACGTTTTCTGATATAAAATATATCTACCAATAAAGTTATCGATAAGTACATGTAGTAAACCTCATTTACAATAAGCTGTTAAATATCTATAGGCCTACAAGTTAGCATATTATCGTAATAAGTATTATTGACCCATCACATGTAAATTCGAGCATTTATCATGGGTTCGTATGAATATTGTTTTCAGTTGACAAAGTATTTTTAATTATTTATGAATAACTATATGAATCAATTCCAATATCAAAGATTTAAAAGCTACAGACTAAAAAGTTGATATGCTTCTGAAAAGTTTCAGACTTCTCATTTACATGCATACTATAGTAGACTATGTATCTAATTTATATACGTATCTGTACCAGTTCTTTACATAAGGATTTATATCATACTTAGCCTACTTGTACATAAAGGGATAAAACCACAAAAATCCAGTCGTATCAAAATGGTATTTCCACGAGATATAAAACAAAGATACAATTACAATTACAACAATTCTATGAAAAGCATAAAATATTCAAGAATCTAGACATGATAGTCATAGAAGCAGTTTCTGCTTTTGTTGAGACAAAGACACATGTTGCATTTGGAGCAATACACCTCGCTAAATCCTATCAGACATTTCCGACAGCGATTTCGCTTGCCACCATGAACTGGCCAATGATGAAATCCATCGCGAATGATATCATCTGTCGGCTTTGGATGAGAAGAGGCCCGCCCAACAGATAAAGGAGTTGAACTTCTTTTTCTAGGACGACCGACCATTTTCTCAGTTGACTTACCAACCACACGTAAACCGGCTGAAATTTGTGCAGTAAAATCCAACAGTCTCAGTTGATGCTTGTTTTCAATACCTTGCTGGTCACAATGTCGACGATACAAAAGCCAGGCATTGAGTTTACACATGTCTACACAATGAAAAATAATTTTCAAGTACCATCTTTTCTTCGAGATGATAGTCGTTCGATAGAGTGATATCAGCATATCTGCCAAATCTACACCTCCCATAGATGAGTTATACTCACGTACGATATCGGGTTGCTGAACTTGAACATGTGTTTTTTTCTTCACCATTCCATCTTTCAACGGTATTCGAACAAGATACTCCTGCAAAAGTCGATGTGAGAAGGACACACTTGTTATCCATCCATTTCACGACATGGATGCCAGAATTCTTGTCGGTTCTGTAATCAAAAGCACCCCGACCACGTGCTTTCAAATCAGCATCCGAAGACAGTGTACAAGAGCCGAGTCTATTTGGATCGAATCGTTGCCGTACAAAGTATTCCCATACTTTGAAGTTGAAGCATCAGACTCAAAGTACAAAACCAATTATCGAAGAATAAACGGTAACCACGATTTTTCGGTAAATCAGAAACAAGTCGAAGAACAGTATTTGTGGCATTGCAGTTATCAGCACCTGCACTGTCTTTACCGGAGTAGAGGAAAAAATCGTAAATAAATCCAGATTTACCAGCACGTACCAAGTTTTTGAAGCCCCGTTTATGTATCTTTTTGGGATTATACTGCCGAATTCCACCACTTCGCTTAGTTTTTGCAGGGATGATCTGTTCGTCGATTGCTTGGTCACGTTCCGGTTCAATTTTCATGAAGTTCCTGCGAATAATATCGAGTAAAGGTCTGACCTTAAAAAGTTTATCATTTTTGTATTGTGCATTTTCCCTTTTAGAGTTATCGATGACGTGTAAAAAAGATCTAATCGATTTATACCTTTTCAATGACATGATAGTGGCGATAGGCTCGCACCGACAGAATGAGCTCCAATACATCTCATAATTTGGCATTTTTACTATTGCCATTTGAATTTGAATTCCGAGAAACTGTTCCAATTCCTGTGAAGATATATTTAGACAGTTGCCGGATACTTCTATGCTGTATCGATTTGTTTCTTCGGTCAATATTCTCAATACCTCGTCATCCCAAAATAGCTTGAAATATTCCAGTGGAGTCATTATGCTGTCCGGTGGAGGAGGGAAAGAGTCTGAAAAGGGGATATCGACGACCGGAGGAACTATCTTTCTCCATTTGAAAACATGGTTAGCAGCTGCGTCTTCAGGTCTTTGCTCAACAATGTCACTTGCGTCGTCCATATTACCACTCGAGGTTTCCAAAGCTTCCGAAGTAGTTGACACAGGTAGGTTATTCTCACTATCCTCAATATCTGAGGAATCACTAACATCAGAAATTTTTGAGTCAGACTGTGGTTCGAGAATTAGTTGTACCACTTACTCTACTCCAAGTTTTCTAAATTTTGTACGACGTTCCATAACGATGACTTTTACAAGTCCACAACGATGATGTCCACAAGTAACGACTGATATGCACCCAAGCGGGAATGACGTCAATACAAAGCGTGGGAACAAAGACTGTAAGCGTGGAAACTCTCATATCTTTCATAATAACTCACCATTTAACCGGTCATTATTGAAATTATCAACTTCAGATAATACTATTGTTTTACATGTTTATTTGTACGCAAATTGATGCCATGGGTGCATTACTTTCAATTCTTAAAATTGCTTAAGACCTTTTCCTTCATTTAAAACTCGAAATGTAACATTTAGGTAAGCGTAGGGGTAGAAAATGCATGATTGAAAATATGAAAGAATACCTTCTTCTTCGGGTACGGTATATTAAATAAAAAACACAAATTTTCCTGACGTTTCGCCGTCCGGCTTGGTCACAGGAATCGAAGAAACTGTTGTACAAAACAGAATACAATTCATGAGGATGGCATGATATTGATTTAATACTAGATAAATTGCTATTAGACCTGTTAAACATAAGATACACAACCGTATAAAATTATTCATGTACCCTTATAATACTGCTATTTACAATCTAAGTATACTGATGCTCTATCACTACAAATAAGACAAAGAATACTAAAATGAAGTTAAGAAAAATGCTGGAGAAAGAAACCTAGTTCATGAGACAATGGTCAGCTTCTTCCCGGTGCATCCATTCATTAATTGATCAGGCTGGATCTCGTTGATGTATAGCGACTAAAGAAAAATACGTCGAGAATAGTTATAGACGTTTGAGTGAATTATCTCCCATTGAATGTTGACCTGACTATGGGGATGCTCCACGTGGAAATGGTCACACACAGCGCTGTCCAAATTTTTGCAGTTGATGTGCTCACCTATGCGGGTTCCCACTGTTCTTGCAGTTTGACCGATGTAAATTTTTGAGCATAGCCCACAACTAATTTTGTAAATAACGCTTTTAGTATTGCACGTATTTGAATGAATGGAAATTTTGCATGTTTTGCAATTCGGAGAAAGACAAACGGTCTTTAGGAGGATGAAAAACTCTTTTTAATGGAGGAGCAGAAAAAATCCGAGTCGAATCATATCATGTGAACCCGATTTCCTTACGGAGCTTAACATTTGCCGTTTGTGTTCCTCGGATATAAACGGGCATTTAATAAATATGCGGTTGGAAGAGCGGTTGCCATCATCGTAGGGTTTCTTTTGAACCGTTGGTAAGTACGTTGCAAAAATTTTCGAAGATATCCATTATTCTGGAATCGTTTAATTACCATATCAACTGATTATTTAACATGCTCATCATCAGTTGAGCAACGAACAGCACGATTGAATTCACCAATGACGATACCACGTTTGAGAGAAACTGGAGTGTGAGAATTCCATGGATGTATTGCTCCACTATGTAATTCTTTAGAGAAAAGTCTGGAATGGAATTTACCGCTCGTAAGAATGATTTCGCAGTCCAGAAATGGCAATCGACCATTAGCCTGTTTCTCAAGTGTGAATTGAATGTGCTTGTTCACTGAGTTGGCAGTAGTCAGAATCTCGTTAGGGTCCAATCTGTCTGGCCAAATTATGAATACATCGTCTATGTATCTTTTCCATTGACAGGTAATATTTAGTTTTGATAAGATTTGCCTTTCAATGTGATCCATATATATGATGGCCATTTGTGGTGACAAAGGATTGCCCATAGAGAGATGATGAAGGAATGGATGTACCGGGAAGAAGCTGACCATTGTCTCATGAACTAGGTTTCTTTCTCCAGCATTTTTCTTAACTTCATTTTAGTATTCTTTGTCTTATTTGTAGTGATAGAGCATCAGTATACTTAGATTGTAAATAGCAGTATTATAAGGGTACATGAATAATTTTATACGGTTGTGTATCTTATGTTTAACAGGTCTAATAGCAATTTATCTAGTATTAAATCAATATCATGCCATCCTCATGAATTGTATTCTGTTTTGTACAACAGTTTCTTCGATTCCTGTGACCAAGCCGGACGGCGAAACGTCAGGAAAATTTGTGTTTTTTATTTAATATACCGTACCCGAAGAAGAAGGTATTCTTTCATATTTTCAATCATAGCGACCCGGGTACGTGGAACCTCACATTTTCATCATGTAGAAAATGCATGTTATATAGTTTGTAGCAAATTTGCTACAACGCCCGATAGATGGTTAATTGATTCTCATGCCTTCCAATCGTGTCACACATCAACGTGTTGTACATCATCCAAGAGTTTGTATTCTCAGGTTTAAAATAAGCTATGATAGACTTGCATCCGTTTTTGCATTTGCTGAGCAATGCTCAAAATATGAAAATCGCTCAATTGAAAAAATTGCAAGTTTCCAATAAGAAAATCTGTGAGTTTGATAATGAATCAGGCACTTGGAGAACAAGCATTTTCTAAGCTCTCTTTTGATATAGACTAATGGCCATCAAAATCGGTGAACTACGAAAAAATAGAGTTACATGAACAAAGAGACATTGAGATAACAAAATCTTGATTCTTTTGATCGATTTTCATACTTTGAGCATTGCTCAGCTAATATATAACGGATGCCAGGATATCATAGCTTATTTTAAACCTGAGAATGCAATCTCTTGAGTGATGTATGACACGATTGGAAGGCATGAGAATCAATTGAATATAGCAAAAAATAGGTGGTTCGCTTTTTATGATCAGCTCTCTAAGAAAATTTTCCTTTATTTTCGTCAATCATCACGAAATCTGCATCGATCATAGCTAAATTGACGCCGATGAACTAATACTGCGTCTATTATAACAAGATAGTGCGTTTAACATAGTGTGCCATTACATTAATCATTTCAGAAGCCAGTTAGCTGACAAGTATCTTGTGAAATCAAAATGCACTTTATACGTCGATCACAACAATGCGGATGCTGCATTGACTTCAAGGAGGGTACTTTGGAGCACCGCACCCACGTCCCATAACACTATTTTTCATGACTTAAATGTGTTGCAGGCCTACTTAGGTTTTGCACAGGACTGCATGCAAACTCTGAATTGATAACTTTTATTCCATGCTCACATACAGCAACTGGTATGCATGAGTGCGCAAATCGAATGAGTAAAAATCACGCTGTTGTCAATTTTAACCTAAGTCTAGCACAATTATTTATTCTGCAAATTTACTATGATTGTCGCCAACGTCAGCTTCTCACACGGCACTACTGATTGAGTGATTGAACGAAGAATAGGCCTATGCTTAGATACTACGGAGAGATCCAACTTCTATTCCCATGAACTCAACAGATGTGCGCCGATAAACGCCGCCGCCAATTGAAATTTATCAGCGCGCCGAAAACGCCGCCGCCAATGAAAAATATATCGGCACAGGGGTCTAATGAGAGCTGACCAGCATGAGGAAGTAAGGATGAGACGTGCACGTGGAGCTTTCCTTGGACTGGCACTAGTTGGTATAATGAATCAGAATCTTACTATATCCGATCAATCTTTCCTTTGGCGGACAGTAGTGGCTCCCTCTCGTATTTGGATGTGATATTGCCCCTGTTTGAGTAACGGATATCGAGCGGTTAGAAAAATGCCAAGCAAACAGTGTGAAAGCGGCACTCAGACTTCCGAGGACTGCACACCATACGGCATTGCTGACTGCACTTGGAATTCCCCGCATACAGGATATTCTACGTAAGAGTGCTCTGTGCACGATGGTAAACTGCTATCGATCGCAGCATCACCTAAGAAGTGCATTAGATTGTGAAATTAGTCAGGCTATCATGAATCCCTCTTCTTGATGGTACATTTATATCAGAGACTTATGTTATGGCTCAATTGGCTCAATTCTCCACAGCAATCAGATGGCCTAGTGGACAGCATTGAGACTGTGTGTGAAAGCTACTCGGAACCTCTCAGATCGAGAATGTTATTTCTTTTACGTCGAAACTTTTGCGAATGCTTCTTGAATATGTTATTTCGTGATTTGTATATGTCTACTTTATCTTGTCTTCATGAAGCTGAATAAAATTGAATTGAATAATCACATTGGCCATTGGACATTTACCATAGCTTTAGAGGATAAGTTATTCCATGAATCCCGCAGGCAAGAAAGTTGTAGAAATCCTTGCCCACTTCGTGGCCACGGATTTCTACATTTTCCTGCCCTTCTGGCTTCATAGAATATCTTTTGTAGTGAATGTTATGCGGCATTATTTCATTGATGCCATCCCAGAGCCGGCTACAATCGTCGTTGTTGCCGTCTTCTGAATTTTTCAGCCTAATACAACATATATTAACAAAAAAGCAAAAGTATGAGATAAGGAAGAAAGTCAAAGTCAGGAAGCTGCCTTAGCACCGGCTAGGCTAACACTTCGGGCGTTACCCTTGGCAATGGCGATGCCGATCCGCTGCTTCAGCCAAAAAGTTTCTTGTGGCTCTCCGGTCGCCTCTGAAATACGACTGCCTATGTATTTGATGAAAACATCAGTGCAGTTACCGTATACGCCAGACGTTTCTATGGCCACTGGCTCGCATTGGTATTGACCATTTAATTCTGCGTATTTGCGCCGCTTTGATGTTTCTGTGGAAGTAGCTGCGGAACCGGTCTCCAATGACGAGTTAATTACATTGGATGCAGCAAAAGTGTCCACGTAAGTGAAATCCCAAACAGCCGGCTTGCCGCATCGCAGTGTGAATGTAGTCATTCCATCAGGGCTCTAACCATCACTTCGACTCAGGCCGACAGGCTCGAAAAGTGACGATATCCCTGCAGTAAGAAGAGCTCGGCGAAGTATATCATTGACTTCGGAATGTCTTGGGCTCTACCAGAGCTGTAGCGGCAGGACAAGGGATGCAGACCCAAACAGTCGACCATGCCTTCACAGTGAAGCTTGTGTGGAACGCAGACAACGGAGCCAATTCTTTGGGCAATGGCCATCCGAAATGCATTGTCTTCCAAATGAGTGCCTAATGATGAACTTGGGAAGGCATTCAGCCAAGCACCAGATTCCGGACATTTCGCTGCAAGCAAACGAGCCTTGTCTACCTGATTTGCATTTTCCGACAAATTATTGAAAATCTCAATTTGACAAATGAAGTCCCAGGATTTTTGATGTCCGAAAGACTCTTTGGTTGGAAGCGACAGACCAGAATCTTGCCATATTTCTGAATTATAGACCACTGTCTATGCATGTAGCCAGAAACTTCCACAGACTTCTACATGAACATGAATCATAGCACGCATTCACTGCAATAGTTATCATGCCTAGCTTTTTGAGGCATCCATGATCCTTACACAATCGGCCGCTATGCGGCCTCGGCTGTACGACTCGATTGATGCTTTCAAAATCTAGGCATAATTTATATATTGTCTTTCTGACTTCCAAGAGTACGCATATCACAAAATTCAACTTTTGAATTGGCAAAGTCATTGGATCTCTGGCATCCACTATCACTCAATCACCATTACATATAAACTACAGACAGACCAACACTGCTGACTTATCTGAATTATGGCATACCTCATTGGCAGTTTGCTGACTATGCTTGTCACAACTGAAAACCACAAAACACGAGCCCTCAGCCAACCACCAGGCCGACAGATGGATGGCACAGAAACATATCCAGGCTATCATGTGAGCATGAATATAAGTATGCCGGTTGATATCTATATTGCTCTTAGTGCACCAACTGAAATGGTTCACCCAACCCATCCGACATATATTCAATCACGTTCTAGAGGACCTAATCGAACTGAGATCAAGACGAGTATAGTAATCCAATGGCCACCAGGTTTTAAAAGATTGTGGTATGTTAAGGAAAAACTCGGACCGATATTTCGCAAAGAATTCAGTACAATCAGTCAAGTGCAAATGACCATCGCTCATATTGATGTGACAAGAGTTCACAAGGAATCCGTAAGAGGGGAAACAAATTGTCTCAGCGATTGCTTTGGCAATTGCCGTGCATCAGATCTCAGAACATTTCGATCAGCTGAGTGCACGAATATCTCTGATAATGATGGTTGGATTTTTATGGCCTCTGGGAATTTGTACAACTGGATGCATTTTTATTGAAATCCTTGATGGCCGTGAGGAAAAGGCACATTAACACTCTGAACTCTGTCTTACCGCTAAATGACGAAAATCATTCATTCTGGACACCAGATTCATTTTCTCTCATGACTTGAAAACATTCCAGTTTATCGCAAAAATATTGTACATTACGTTTGATAACTCTGTAGTCAATTCTAAAATAATATAGAGAATGTAAGCGTCACATGTTTTTACGAATTCCTGGGACCTCGACTTGTGTGGAAAGGATGTAATGCGTAGCGCCTCAATAGATGTGACCTTAAATGGTTGAATACAATCCGCCCTCCGCGTGCCTGTGTTCCAGCAGTGCCTCCCTGGTATTTCACGCTCAACAGATGGTCCGGTGGCCTTGTGGTTAGGCAGCGCTTTCCGATTAGTGGTGCGAACTTATTTTCGAGGGGAACAAGAATCAATCGTGGAAGACGAATAGTCTATATATAATAGTTCGAATTCAGGCCGGTTTTAGGACTCACCAGCAAGTCAATCGAACGAGAAATCATGACTTTTAGGACTTAGGACTTTTCGAGACTTTTTCTCGACCCTAAAAACCGCTAAAGTAAAATCAACGAAACGATAGTAATGAAGTCGATATCTTTTCTCGATTTCATTGAAAAATAGTTATCGGCATAGCCAACAAAAATGTTAGCGAGAATATGGCAGTGGACTTATTTATTATTATAATATATAATTATTATATATATTTAATTATATTTTTCATTGAACAAAAAGTTAGTGCCATAAAATCAAAATCAAATTAATTTGGGAAATTTCCTTGGAAGATGTATGTTCAGCTTCTTTTTGATAGTTTCGATCAGCTCGGTAGTTTCCATCAAAGTAGCATCAGTAAATGTAAGCATATTGTCGAGAGAGAGAGACAGAGAGAGAGAGAGAGAGAGCAGCTGTTACATTACTTAGCTGCAAACAACGAATTGACGATTGACTAAGTCGAAAGAAACCTTATATTGGTGAAAGGTTCGGGATCAGCTTCAGCTTGAGAGTGAAATGGTAGATTCTTCAATAATTCTTCAACGAACATTCCACAAAAATGAGGATCTTTAACCTGTCCAAGCGAGTACTGACAGATCAAAAGAAGGAGGTGCTGACAATGTGGTCTTGGAATGTGTTGGCCTTGCAAACCTCACGAGATGAAGCTCGTGGCGAAGATAGAAGGTGAAGCATTTCAGAAGGAGAGTCAATTGTGTAGTCATCATTTACAAAGTCATCATTTACATTAAGTAGATGAAGAAGCTGATCGAGTCACCAAAATTCTCCGATGTGCAATTGGTCATGTTGTCCTTACAAACGGTCAGAATAGTCGGAATCATGATACAGACAATCATAGAAATCATGAATGACATACACGTGCATGTATCTAAATGAAGTAGGGTAGGGTTATCCCCAGCCCCCACGTCGACCTAATTTAAACATAATTCCGGACGGTCTGATCAAGCCATTGATCGAAAAGATAGGTTATCTCTTTATGCCTAACAGTAATTTCTTGTAATTGGTAGGCTATTTGAGCCAATCAGTTAATCGACATAAGAAATGGATCCATCAATTAATTGAAGTTGGGATTAATGATTAATCAATAAATTGACATTCAAATGATTTTTGATATAGAATGAAGCTCCGTTTTAGCAGCATAGTTGATTGTAATGATAGAAGGAGAGCCAAAGCTGCAATA
The DNA here is from genome assembly GCA_907163375.1 of Prostheceraeus crozeri. NCBI lineage: Eukaryota > Metazoa > Platyhelminthes > Polycladida > Euryleptidae > Prostheceraeus > Prostheceraeus crozeri. The sequence goes on from CAJQUW010010381.1 coordinate 60,651, forward strand.
AATGCTATCAATTATTATACATATTGTTTTTCCTATAATCACCCAATAATTTGGCTGTCACAGCCAGTTTCAGGGGAGCAAGGGTTTACAAGATCTTAGTTCGTATGGATTTCAAAATTTCTAAAAAGTCTATGGCATATTTGGCAACACAAGTAAGGATCATAGCACTACAAAGGCGGTTCCCACCGCAGGCCGTTCCTTTGGCTCTCCTTCTATTATTATGATTTTTGATATTTTCTAGCAACACCACAAATTCACACATGACAGATATAATTATGCTCTCACACTTCAATGTTACTGTAATTTCGTCAACGTTGTCTTCAATAACCGACTGATGAAACTTTTAAGTAGCGGTCGAGAATTGAATTGGAGCCCATCATTAGATAATGCAAGTAGGAAAACTGGCGAAGTACAGTGTCGGGATCAGGAATCGAGATAATCCGGTAATTGAGATCTTCAGAAAAACAATTTTCACACTTTGACTGCAGTTTTTGCTACATTCTTAGCCAATGGTTAAATTTTAATCCCGGGACTAAACTGTTCATGGGGAATTCTTCTCATCTGACCACCGTTCACAGTATTAGTTCAACTCAGGCTACGATAAAAAGGCATATATAAAGTTAGTCTATCCCGCAATACCGATATTGGGGTTCTTGGGGATCTTGGAATCCTCTGAAAGTGTAATGCATGGAGCAAGTAGTTATCATTTTGAATTATTTGCTATTTCACTTGTAGTTTGCTTAGATCAAACACCATGCGACATTTCTTAAGACAAGTGCTGAACATTCATGGAAATGCCGATTACACAGCATAGTCTGTGAAACAATATCGGGACGAAAACGATCAATTCATTTTCCAGAGAAAGAAGATATTTCCGACATTGATTACCAGCAGATTGTCGGTAAAGTAAGCCCACCTGTCGTTCTTAAGGCGCGTGTACACAGGCGAGAAGACGGTCGCGAGTTTTTGATGGGGGTAGTTGCATGGCCTATTACACTAATGCGACTTTCCGCTGTTCGACACTAGAAGTTGGTGGAGAGATGTATGACATGTTCATCACGTGATCTGCAGGCCGCAACTAGTCCAAGAGAACCAGTGACAGCATGTTCATTATTGCTTGCAAACCCTATTACATTGATTGCATGAGATGTGCGACATCGAAGTGGTGGCGGCAGCAATTGAAGGTTGCATCACGAGTGACGATCGAGGGCGAAGCCCGAGATCGACAAACGAGTGTTGCAACCGAATTGTTACACTTTTTTTTGGACATAGTAATGTAAGCGATTTATCACCACACTTAGCCGATTTCTATGTAATTGCTTGAACTATTAGGGAATTTGTACTTTATTGTTCCTCAATGAATGGCATAGAAATCGTTTTTCAACCATGGATATCTATAACTAGCAATTTTGGCTGGTCAACAGTTTGCAGATGTGTTTTGGAACGCTATCTTAGCGCTATGATAGCGTTATCCGACAAACTAAGTATTCAGAACGCGCTATTCTTTATCATGAAGCGCCAATCTATGCGCTATTTATTGAAGTTCTGAGAAACGCTACTTAACACAATAGGAAATTGGTTGTTGTCTGTAATTGTAAATGAAAGCTATCTTATTTTATGCACCTTTTTGGCGGAATGTTTTTGCATGTTTACTACTTGTCAAGTTACAAGAGTTCCAACATCAGTATTAAAACTTATTTCTTTCATATCAATGTAGCCTACTGTCACAATTTCAGATTTGTAGAAAACAATTAATTCCAGATCTAATTTATTAATTTAGAAAGACACATTTATACTGAAATCAAAATCAATTTGATCAATGGATGTATCAAAGCAATTACATAATTAAGTCTTTGGTTTAGGCGGGTCTAGAAGGCTGCTAAGCATCACTTCTTGCTCCGGTCCTTTTCTTTTGTATGCTTCAACAGCATTGCTTCGATGCCCAGTTCTTGATTTTATTAACTGCTCGTCTACATTTTCTCGGAATAGCCTTGTCGCACATGTTACTTTGCCAGAATGTGCCGTGATGTATCCTTTGATATCGGCTATGGATGCGGCCTCCGGCAACAATTTTCTGATGGAATTGACTCCAACGGGAGAAGTGGCGAATCTGGGCTGGTCTGGGATAATGTTTCGTAGTGGTCGACGGTAAAATGCTCCCGTAAAAACACCCATGCTTCGAAGCCGGCTCACGTAAAGTTTCAATATCTTATATACCGATCGATTGTTATCGCTATCGTATTGTCGAACACACTTGTTTTGTATCTTGCGATCGCGGATTCCACCGGAAAGAGTAACAATACAACGCTATGAATTTGTATGGGCATTCATTCTGTCTATTCCCTTATTCCAACGCAACTAGGTGTGAAAGTCTTGACTGGCAACAGAATCTATTGTGTTCGCTGTTGTACAAAGAGATTATCAGCTATGTTATAAAGAAACGCTATCTTAGCGTATCTGGATAACAGAACAAGTTGAAATTACGGTTACATTCACAATGTGCAATTACGAGCCATAGCAATCTTGGGTCAGATAATCAACAGATCAATCTATGCAGGCGGGCAGTGTTATTCTACTATAGCGCTAGAAAACGCTATCTTAGCGCTGTCATAGCGTTCGAAGTTAGAATAGCGTCACAAAATTGTGTTGAGACAGAGCCTTTCATACAAACTTCAGCGTGTGCAAAATGTGGAAATACCTTGTCAGACAGTCTGACGCTATCTGTGTTTCATACAACTTACACAAGCTGTGAGGAGCTCGAACGCTATCTAAGAAAGTGATATCTATGGTATTTCTTTATTCAGCAGTTGAAACAAGTGAAATTGCATCAACTGCACTTACATGAGGACGCAATGCAAGTGATTTAGAACTTCATGTTGATGTAACTGAAACTACCACAGTTAATGCATATGCATGGCCAGAGTGTAACAATCGTTGTGGCAATTGCTGCAAAGAAGCGCAGATGTGCAAGGAGGAGAAGATCTTGTTGGGTGCAAAAATGGATTGCAAGAAGAGAGCAACTGGGTGCGTATACAAATTTGTTGAAAGAACTTGCAATTGAGGACAGATGACAATTCCGCAACATTCTGAGAATGACCCCTGAAAATCTGGAGGAAATTTTGACACTGATTAGGCCAAGTATTTCAAAAATGAATACTCAAATGCGTGCCATTGGAAATGCTGCCACTGGTTCTTTGAGCTGCTGCTACTACCCTTGCTTCCCGACTTTTTCCTCTCTTCCTTCCTCCGCTCACTGGTGTATTGGCTCCGAAGATTGTGGATTTTCCGAGATATCTCCTTCGTAGTTGTCCCCTCGAATTCAGCTGCAATTGAAGCCAATGCATCGTCTTTTGAATTCCTGTCCCTATATTCGTCGGCGAAAATATCCCATAGACAAGACTCTTGTCGGTACAATCCAATCAGCTTTTCAGCATCTTCCGGGCTCCACTCCTTCTTTCCTATCTCTTCTTCGGATGTCATTGTCTTCTCTTCCCTCGCTTGAAGTTGCGTCCAGTTCGACAGCTGAAAACCTCTCGCTCCATTTATAGCTGCTTTGATTGATGACTTCTCTCATGTGGTCTTGATTTGATCTCGAGACTCAATCGCACACTGCATTGTCGAATGCTATTGCATTGTGACAGAAGAAATGGATGTATGTCAAGGTCATACGAAAACGTGGTTGTCTTCTCTCAAGCCCTATTACATTGAATGCAACTGCTTGCATGCAAGAGCTGGCTGAGAGTTAAGCAAAATCTGTAATTTCCTGGAACCTCAAAATAAAGATCGTCTATTGGTTGAATCACAACTTCTCGCGTGCAAAAGTCACCTGTGTACACGCGCCTTTAGAAGAGGCGTGCTTCGTTTCAATGTTAACTGCGATGAATTGTGCGATCTTGGGGACGGCCCCGTGTGTAGGCCTACTCCAGTTTTTGCTATATGCCAAATTCGATTAGGCCGAACAATGTTAAACACTAATTCCTCGAATGATCATTACAAATGCTTTAAAAAACCCTTTCATTTTCTATTTTGTATACGGTCTTCACACAAAAGCAATGTTTGATCAATTTTAAGGAAAAAAATTACCCTTTTTATGATATTTGCTTTTATTTTTTTACATATTCTGCTGTAGTAGCTCCGAGTTTGTGCGATTGTTATTGTTTTAATACTGCAAAATAAATTGGAAACTTTTTTTTGTAATTTCAAGTAATATCTGTAAGTATATGACCGAATAAATACAACACAAAATGTATACGATGAGTGGCACAAGTACCCCCCCCCCATTTGATGGGTAACATATGCAGGAGCATATCTCTTTTTCCTATATTTCTAGATCCCTGATATCATTAATTAAGTAATTAATGTAAGTAATTCAGTAATTTGCAATTTTATGCACATAACATTGATCTAAAATTGCTCGCGAGTTGCCATTAAAGTTATAATCTTATCTCTTTATAATCTTATAATGAGTTATCAATTATTATTAATTTATTCATAGTTATACAGCACCAAATATTGAGTTGAGTGGGTGCAAATGTATGTAGCCTAGCTACTCTCAATATCGGGCATAGGCCGACCGATCAAACTGCTTTACAACATTTATTAAAGTTTTCAATCATATATTTGATATCATGCAAATTGTTAATGATGCAATTTATAATTACGTCTATCGTAAATTTAGACATACATACGTACTATGGCATAAGCGCTTAATTAATTGTTATCTGTTTATATGATGTCTCTAAAATTTGAATTACAATCAACAGAAACTATCAGCACCATCAGAATACATAATCATGTACCATCTCTAAATTCGAATAATCAAAAGGAATTGCCGAAAACTATCTATGTAAGTAATGGGCGAAGCACTTCTCTGAATAATTTTTAATAATTCGAATCTATAAGAATCCTGCCTTCGCTCAATCTCCACGTAAAATGTCTTAACCCATTAAGCATTTCACTTATAATTCATGATATTAAGGGTTCAAAAATTGATGGACATCAAACTGACGCATCACCCCTTCACAATAAAAGCAACTCTAATTTCAACTTATAACTCTATTTACTTCACAGAAACTGCTGAATATTGTCGAGTCGTCAACTCGCAACTCACTGTGGAAGATGTACGTTGATCTGGAAGTGTCACTGTAGACGTTAACATACTGTTGTTGCCTCAACTCAACTGTTGTCCATCACATGTCTGAATATGTGATCAGTGAACATTTAGCGTACTGAAGGACGACTGAAGTCTTTCAATGATCAGAAACTTTGAAATAAGCACTGGTTTCTGCTGCAGGGGTATGTCGGTTTGAAGTCCATCCAAAATATTATGGTTTATTGCAAAATGTATCTTTTCAATATGTCAAACACATGTCTAGATTAATGACATGCTATGCACGATTTAAAAGTTTTTTTACAACCTGATAAATATTGTAGAGAAAATTCAAAACAAGAAAATTCACCCGAACGTTTTCGGCCATTCTCATCAAGGATGTACATGGCAATGAAATTACAGCTAAGAAAAAGAAATGGAATGATGTTAAATGAATTCACATACGTCATGCACGTGTCTACATGTGGTTTGCAAAGATCTACATTTGACTTATCTAACACTCTACTCATTAACAGTTAAGTAATAAGAACATGCAATCTTAAAAGACAAAGTTAATAAGTTATCTGTCTAACTTATCTGAAGCTAAAAGTCAAGACACAAAGAAATCACATATTTCTTCTGGATGCACAGTATAGGCTTTTCTCTCTTGATGAGCAAAGCCACCAATATCTGTAGTTCTCTAAAGGTTCTCACTCGTTTCACCACTTTGAATGACTGTCTGGGATCGGCAGGCGGAGAGGAGCAGGAAACTAAATGTCTTGTAATTCCAGACACTCCTGCCTTCTTCTTGCCGTCAATGTACCACTTTGGGACATGCTCCTTGACTCTGTCTCCCAATCGTCGTCTCGTTCTGCCAATGTAATTGAGTCCACAACTACAGGAAAATTTGTAAATCACATTTGATGATTGGCTTTTACAACATATTCCACGCCTTCTTGTGTTATTTGTTGGACTTAAGATGTATTTAAAAGTCACTAATAAATATAATAGACGCAATTATGTTCATGGTCTCCTAACTGTTCAGCATTCACATAAAGCAATACTCTAATGCTATATTTTCTAAATAAGTGAAGGTTACTGATATCAATTTCATAGCACTATTCTCAAAAGGACAAAAGGGACAATTTTTAAACAATATTCACAATTCACTTTTAAAGATAGTTTTATCGCAATGATAATTCTGCATCTTGTATTTCTGAGGGATAGCGGTCAGCCCTAAGCACAAAGTAAGTATATTAGGTAGAGTGGCAACTCCGTAGAGAATCATAAAATCATGCCGGTGAAAATTGAATTAAAAACTTGAAAGCACGAATTATATCGCGACTTTTTCATAAAGACTTCAATTATGATACGGTTCATGAAATTCCCTTCATAATCAGCTTAATTTCCACTTAGCTAGGATGCTTATTAGCAAATATTCATTCCTCTTGATATCCAACTTGTTTCATACTACTTATTAAGGAGAGTTATCTCGGCAGTATATTAATTGGCAAAATTTTGACTTTTTAAAAACTGCTCAAATAATTTTTTGGACCACGGGAGCGTAATCTCCGCAAAAAACTGAATCTTTTGATATAAAAATTTTCACTGTATACAGATACTTTTTTGAGTCGACACTCTACCTATATATCCCTACTCTAAAGCCCTAAGTATTGGCGAAATGCAGAACAAAGTTCTGAATGCGATGCATTTCGGCAACGTGGCTGCCATGTTCACGCAAAGTCAATACTGGAGGCTTTTCCAACAATAATTCTGCATCTTTCAAAATCTTGTTTATAAAGAATAAATCATGTGCGAGTTTTTATGTGTTGGAAGAACATTTATAAAACCCTGCCCTAAAATATGTTTTTTTTCAGTTGTTCTCTTCAACATGATTCTTCGCTATGTGTTTTATGCCTTTTAGTTTTAAGTATAATTTTGAAACCCTGCTTTTAAACTATCAAACTTAGAAATATTTCTAAAGAATAGAAAACCATAAAAACAGAAACATCTCATCATGAACATCATACAAAGAATCTGAGCAATTTATATTTTCTCTACTGATGATTTTAAATTATTCGAGAATTAGCGATTATCGTGATATCAATCGTATAAAAATGACATTCTTATCATTGGTTACAGAAAACTTTATGCAGCATCTAGCTAGATTTTAGCCTTTTGAAGCAAAATTTTGACATAATCAGTACTTCGAGTCATTTTAGTGTGCGCATGCAGCATGCATCCACAACAATACCAGTTATTCTAATGTACTCATTCACCTGAAGTACGATGTTTTGTATATAGGCGGGATTTGGGGCGATCAGGGGCGCCAACAAAAAGGAATTGTGAAATTTCTTTCTACTGATGGGGGCTTGGCATTGACCCTCCGGTCACAATGAGCCATGGTCGAGCAAAATCGGTGCAGAAATGGAGGCTTTGTCACTTCATTCCCCTGAAATCGATATTTTTTGAATAGGCTGAATTTGGGGCGCTGTTGGGCGTCAACAAAGGAATTTTGAAATTTCTTTCTACTGATGGGGCTTGGCATTTTCTCTGCGGTTTTAATGAGCCATAAACGAGAAAAGTCGGTGCAGAAATGGCATCTGTGTAACTCTGGTTGTAACTCAGTGTTCTGCAATCCGATGTTTGCCGTATGGACCTGTTTTGAGGCGTACTATAAAGACATTTGTCTTTAGTTGTGGGCCAGCCTACTGCTGTTCAGCATATTTCCATCAGTGTTGTGTGCCTACTTGAACAGGCATCCCAAAAATACAATGATCATAATTCCTCCAAGATTCAATATATATATATATATATATATATATAGGGACGTATTCAATAAATATAGACCTGCAGCAAATCTCGGTCAGGATGCATACTTAACATGCATGAAACACTTTCAGTCGCCAGCGACCCTAACGGTAATTGACGTTGCACTTGCTTGCGGCTTAAATTATTTCTTTCCTCTTTGAATTCAAGTTAACTATGCTTTCTGATGTACCACTTTCTCGTGAATTTTGTATCTGGCCATCTGTGTATCAAGATAATCACATGCTGGAGACATCTCAGCATAAGTGATTTTGCATGAAGCTATTTGTAACTTGTCTGGAAAAGCCGGGCAGCCCGGGGAAACTGATTGCCTGATATAATTTGAATCTAAGATTCTCTTCTGGTTTTATTTATTTCATCAAAACTGCAGAATCACTTGTATCTATACCACATGTAACTTGTACATGGCCTCATAAGCTAGTGTATAGTGGTCCAACGTAGTTCATGAAGCGAGGACGCAGATGAGTGCACCTGGAAAATGTCCATTGTTTCTCTCCTACTAATGTAAATTGCATCTTCGTATATCTTGGGATGTTTTTAATACATTCATATCAACCCATGCTCACTCTTGAAACAATGGTTATATTTATGATTATCATGCGTATTTGCGATGCATTTACTTTTATGCGATTATGCTGAAGCCCCACAATTCATTGAGTCTGAATTTGTTGTAATTGAAATTTAGATTACTTTTTTTGAATATAGAAAAAACATCATCAAGAATGACACGATCGCTTGTTTTCCTTTTAAAACGCCCTATTAAAAGTGAATTAGCTGATGCTTCAATTGGCATAAGTGTGTAGGCCTACACACACACATCATGTGAGCATATGAGAATTTGTGCAACTGAAGCAAAGAAGAAGTACATGACTATTGGAAATTAAAACATATTCTGTTTTATTTCGGAAAAGAGGAAAGACCGAGCCGCAAAAATATATAGTCATGCGGAACAATTTTCTATCAATAGAGGGTTTATCTTTAACTGCTCTATATATTTGGCAAGTTCCTTTTTTGGTTGCATTCGTGTGCCTAAACTTTCTGATTTCCTTACTAAACACAAATCAAGGCATCACAATTTTCTCCTCAAAGATTTTCACCAAGATCGATCCATTAGATAATTTATTGCCATCATTGAAGCAAATTGAGTTTTATTTACGTGGCATAAAACTCTTCGGGAAAGGATTAATACTTTTTTCAGGAATATGTTCCTCTTTCACTGCCATAATGTGTTATATTACAATTCAAACATTCGACTTCAAAAATTCATTACATTCGACTCATGATACAAAGAAAGGCACAATAATGCAAAGATTGTTCTATACATTAGGGAGTCATATTGGAATATTGAAAGCTTGTTGGCAAAATGGTCGTATGAACAGTGCTAAAAAAAACTGGAATCATGATTTTTTAACTCATTTTTAATTAGAAATGAGAGAAATTTTTTTAAAAAACATCGAGCATTTGGTGACAGAATTCGGACGAGAAATGCCCCTAATTAAAAACTGAGTTTAAAGGAGTGTCGGGAGGGTTTTTGAACAGATTAGATCAGTGTATTCAGCAATACGGAGGTCATAAAAAAGCGAAAAGAACTTTATTAGGTGGCAGTGCTCATGTTTGCATTAAATCAATCATTTCAAAAGAAGTACATGCAGGTCCATTCCTAGTGTAAGTAAATGACAGAAACGGCATGAAATCCCACTGTTTATGCCACTACTTTTATGCATGAAGAATAGATCGGAAAGATGCAGCACCATTGCATCAATCTGTAATTTGCCACCTACATTATCTTCAATAAGCTGTCTGTCAACATCGATACTGTCAAATCCTGTCAATATTCTGCTGATCTTCTCGAAAATTCAATATTGGATATTGTGATCATTTGTCACGTGTAATATCCTCGAAGCTCATTTCTATCAATTAAGCATTCAAGATAACGTTCTACTAAAGTTGATAGCTTGGCTTTGTTTTAATTAATATCTTATGACTTTTGAATGAAAATTTCCGCTTTTAGTGTTTCTAGCAAAATTGACAAAGCTATCCGCGAGCCTTTTCAGTGATACCTGGATCACATACTGTACTTTTATCTGGTTACTCTTCTCTAAACTCGAAAAAAGATGCAGACATCCAGGCCCGAAATATACACACTTTCTGTATGTAGCTTTATTATTTGCATGTTTTATACATTATAATTTTCTTGTCATTTAATTATCTTTACCGCCAGCAAACACTAAACAAAAAGGTCCATCAAGTGATGACTAGAAGATGTTCGACCAGTGGGACATGATCAGTTATCCATGGATCCTTGCGACGTCCCATGATACTAATAGACAACATAGACAATGTATTCAGCTGATTTTGACGCGAAAGAATGTTTTTCACTGTAAATACCTTTAAATGGCCTTCAAATTATTTTAACATAAATGTGGAAGTGTTCCTTCACAGTCTCCGAATCGACGATGTTTCTCAATTTATCCAAAGAATAAGTCGAGTTTTCAATGTCAAAGAAGACTTTTAAAGAAATCATTCGCAGCATTGATAGTTTTGAAATCTTTAACAATATTGTCTACTGTTTGTCAGTAAAGATAAAATGTCTTAAAATTTTCATTTCATCAAACATCACAATATTGGGATAGACATCGAGCTACATGTAAGTTCAATTGTTTTCTTTATTCGAACATAGATTTCACTCTTTTTCATCTACTTATAGGCCAATTTGGAAACATTTGACACACCCACGGCCACGATTTGTTGAAGATGATATTACTTCATAATATTCTCAATTTCTAAAAAATGCTTTAGTTATTGTTAAAAGTCGAGTTTTTATCACACGAACATAATTATGTGCAATTAATCATATTAATTATTAACTATCTAATTACTTATCGAAAGTTGGTAGGTGTCATGACGAATAATCATGCATTTATTGTATATTGCAAAAAAATAATAGAGGCATGGAAATATCCAACTAAGTTGAATGGCAGTGGGAAGCCTGCAGGAATCCTACGGGAATGGGACAGTGTGTCTACTGCAAATAGTTTGCATGCAGAAATTCCTGACACTTCAGCCAAATTAAACAACCAACTGTTTGTTATCTGTGCTTTTCATAAACGGCGCGGTTTTAATCATGACCCATGCGTGATTGATAGAAAAGATGCATATTAATAGAAAAATATTTTTTAGTGGTAATTGTTCAGTGTTCACAGATTAAAAAGCAATTGCACTCGCTCTTAAAATGCTATCACGAACATTACTGTCAACTGTGCTGCGATCAGCTTCGCACATTATTGCTGATGCATTCTTACGTCGAATGTTGAAAAGCCATACTCAACTGTTGGAAATTTTCAATGTAAGATTACGCAACGAGCCTGCATTTGATACACTCAAATCCTATTGTCTTTAAAGGTTCATCAATGGTATCTGAGCTCATGTGTCTTTATCCCTGATAAGGCAGGTTCACATTATTTGCTCTGGCTACAGTTTATTTCTGTGCGGGATGTGATTCGTTGTTTTGTGGCAACTTGATAAGGTTGCGAAAGAGCTTGCAATAGTTGCCATGACTATCAAGTAGACTATAAAATGCTAAATATTGGAGCATTTCATGACAACACATTTTGACATTCGGATTATCGAAATGGACCGCAAAGAAATGGAATTGGACATGGAAAACCGAGATCCCAATGAGATTAATCATCATGTCAATGTAAGTTTTTCATAATTAAGTTATACGTCTTGATAAGTCATTTGGGAGAATCTCAAATTCTACAATTTGCAAGATTTGTAATTTAAAGCTTTTAGAAATAGTTCAGTAAGTGAATTTGTTATGACATTGAAGCCATTGAACATTAAATATCAATGTGAAGGCTCTCCTTTCTTTGATAAAATATGTTTTGACGGACCAATCTTTTAAATCAGATTTTGCAATAAGCATATTACTACACACAATGATAGTTTAACGCAACAACTATGCATAGGCCAATCTTATCACATTTTGAAATAAATAGCATGGGTCTGTATCATGTAGTAAGTTTTTATATTACAGTAGTACATCAAAATCCAATCAACAATTTAATTTTTCTACATTTAAAAAATTAGCAGCGAAATTCACTATTGTTTATAACTAGACCTAGAAAATAAATTAATATCATATTATATAGGACCATCATTATTCCATGATTAACTTCTTAGAGAGTGATTAAAAGAAATATAATTCCCAATAGTGTCTACATAATCTCATTAGATATCCCGGCTAACGCATATCAATACATATGTTCATAGTTACTTGCAGCCTATTAGTTGAGGTCATGTATAACAGTTCAAAATTTAGCTCGTACCGCATACAAATAATGAACTTTAATTCATTGATTTTATTCAGTCTGAATATATATATATATATATATATACTTGCAAACGGATCTGAACAAATGAGCAAGGTTGATGAAACGTCGGAAGGAAACTTTTCGGTTTTGTTCAAAAATCCGTCGTAAATTGGGAGTGAATTTCTTTTTCTTCTTTGATTAATGAATATACGTAGATAGCACATCTCTGAGTTATCGATATAACTGTATTAAAAGTGTGTAATAATCAGATCTACAATAAGAATTACATATTCAAATGCACATAGGCCATTATATAAATCTCATTCAGATTTTTCAGATTTTCAAAGTATTCAAAGTATTGCTGCCAAGCATTGCTGGTCTCATCATATTACAAGTTCCATTGCAAAAAAGCTACAATTTTGAAATAGATGGACTTAAGTTTATTGCATTTGATTGAGGATTATTCGATATTTCCCATAAACTAAAGGCTTGAAAAAAATAATTTTGAGTGAATGATTAATCACTCCTAAGCTTCAGGAATCAACGTGCTATGTCTTTAGGTTGATTTTAAGATGTCTGGCTACAGGAGGTTCCTCATTATAATTTCGAGTTTAAGGAAAAATTACTCCCACTTTTGCGTTATGACACCTACATTAAAATTCAATACACAGAGAATTCCGACTTTTCCTGACGCGACAGAGGGATCCCTTGACACCGTCAATTGGACGAAGCGCGTAAGGAGCCTCGGAGAATCGATTTTTTGTGCATGTGTCTTAGCGCAAATGGTAGTTGTCTAATATTTCCTTAAAATCTAAATTGCAAATCTCCTGGTTGACAAGTTCGAATAGACGTATGTAGCACAAAGCATATTGATGGTTGGGCCTTCATGAATCATTTTTACGGTGTTGAGGATAAAGGTTTCCAAAGAGACTGAATAGATGCAAAAAATATCACAGCAAAAATGTTGCTGCATATATTGTTACTATTTCAGTTTAAAAACCAAACTTTGTTTTTTTATTCGAGCACAAATTCTTTTCAGATGAGTAAACTACATGTATTCAATGAATCGTCAACCTCTGGTATGTGAAATAGAACATGTCTATGGCATGTTTGCTACTATGTCGTGTGATTATATCAAATGTTATTGTCATAATCTGTTTTCGCTGTGAATAGAGGATCAAGGTGCCCATCAACAAAATTCCTCAATCACAGCTGATCCCAGTAGGGACATAAAAACACGGCGCATTACTGTAGCTACATTTAAAAGCATGCTTAGCAAGTACATGGATTTCACAACATATTATTAATGCAGTGTGAAAGATCATGCTTTTCCCAACACAGTAGCATGATAGAAGCAAGTAACACATGTGTTAAACACCGTATTTGAAAAAAAGTTTCGAAACAAAGTATAAGCTTAGCTTGAAAACTATTCTATTTGTCCATTTTACAAATGAAGCCATTCATTTTATATTAAAACCTCATTTTTCTTTTGAAAGCGCAACATAGCTACTTGTGCCTTGGTTTGTGCTTATGTGAGGTAATGATCCTTGTTGTATGAATGGACAATTGATGAGTATCAAATCCGTCTAAACACCAGCAAAAGCCATTCATGAAAGTTGGAATAACATATAATGCATATAATACAGGGTGAGTCATAATGTGCGCAAAACTTTGGTGATGTCCTGTGATTACTGAACGGGGTACTCGACATTAATTTTAATGCCATTTTGTTCGTTAAGACTTGGGGTTTTGTATGATGTCACATCCTACAGACTTCTATGAATTTTAAGTATAAAAATTTGAAAATTGAATCATGTCATATTTTCTCAGTTGGTGAAATATTACCATAGTTTTGGGCATGATTCTGCATCTGTTTAGTGATTCGCAATGACATCAAAATGATTCCACAATCCATTTTATTTCGTTCAACCAACAATCTGGACACAAACAAGCAATCTATGTTTTTTGAAGATTTTGAATTTGTCCTACAATTAGGAAATGTTTGATTTAACTAAGATATGCGAAATTTCAGCGCCAAAAGCTAAGTTGTCTTTTTTTCGTTAACGATGGACTTAGAAACAAGATTGACTATTGTGAAATTGTTCTATTCCAATAACGAATCTCCAACTGCTACTCTACGTGCATATAAGAGAATGATGTCCTTGCACAATGATCCATTTCCACCTTCAACTATCAGTCGACTGATGCAGAAGTTTGAGGCAACAAAGACTCTCCATGACATCCAGTCTCCTGGTAGACCGTCCATTGTCAATGAACGTTCCTCTGCTATCGAGAAGTCGATCACCAATCTTAAAGCTGCAAATCCACTTGGTCATACTAGCTCTCGACAAGTCGCGCGTGAAACCGCTATCCCTCAACGCAGTGTCGTTCGAGTCCTACATCAAATCGGGATGCATCCATTCCGAATATCCCGAACACAGGCGATAAGTGAAGAAGACAAGCTGAAGCGTCTTGACTTCGCGAAGTGGATATTGGAGAATGAGGAAATCCTGCCAAACATTCTTTGGTCTGATGAAGCTTACTTTAGTTTAGATGGGCTCGTAAACCGACACAACTGTGTGATATGGGCATACGAAAATCCAAGATGCAATTTGCCGAAGAATCTCCACTCACCAAAGCTTTGCGTTTGGATGGCAATTCCTTCAAACTTCAAATTGCAGCCCCACTTCTTCGAATCGACTGTGGATCAAGAAAACTACACTAGCATGCTCCGTGATCACCTCATACCTGAACTGCAAAAGAGGCGGAAGATGAAGTCTGTCGTATTCCAACATGATGGAGCTCCTCCTCATTTCTCGAAGAAGGCACGAGACTTTCTATCAACGAAATTCCCCGAAAACCGAGTGATTGGTCGTGGTTACGGTCATCCTTGGCCACCGCGGTCTCCCGATTTGTCCCCATTAGACTACTATTTGTGGGGAACTTTGAAGGCTCGCGTGTATCACCAATTTGTTCCGAGAAACATTAATGAGTTAAAGGAGAAAATCTTTGAAGAAGTTCAAAATCTTGAAACAGATGAGCTCCAACGGGCCATTAACCATTTGCTCGTCAGAGCACAATGTGTTGTCGAGGCTGATGGAGGATTGTTTGAACACTTGCTGTAAATTGTCTATCATCAGTAATAAGCTTAATTATAAGAAGTCCTTTGGAAAATTTGTTTTTAATTTGAATTTTGAACGATTTAAATTGTGAATTTAGGTAAATTCTAGTGAATTCAAAATTAGCTAGAATACTGTCAAATAATTGAAAGAGAAAAATAATATTGCACACAGCAAAACCCCATGACATGCTAAACAATATGGAAGAGAAACTCAATTCGAATAATTATTTTGGTCAGAGCTACAAGTCCTTGAAGTTTTGCGCACATTATGACTCACCCTGGTAGGCTATGTTGTCATAACCAAAAGTTGCTAGTTTGCATGATTAAAGCTTATGCCACATGTCATTAATTGTAGAAATCGAGAAAATACTAAGAAGCAAATAACACATTGGTTTAAAACCTTGACATGTTTTTCTTAAATCCAGTTGCGAAAAAAAGTAGTATTTATACTTTTAAACTACTTTTATACTATTTGCACTGTCTGCCTGGTTGAGACATGAAGGTGAGAGGTCGTCTTCAAAGCAGAACTCTTTTAACTTTCGAGAGAAATTCTAAAGAAACTATTCAAATTTCAATCCTTTTGTTGCACGAGCACAAATGCATTTCAATTTTATTGTTCATACAAAAGTCACAGATATAAAAGTTCATGTAAAGGTTACAGATGTTAGCACTTACTTATATTTTCTAAATCAGAGATACTAAAACCAAATTGTCTCTGCTATGTGTTGATTTTGTTAATTATTTATACAATTATGTCTTAAATACTTAGCATGTTTTGAATATTATAGTCATGCTTCATGGGGAAAATTTGCTAATCT
Organism: Prostheceraeus crozeri; assembly: GCA_907163375.1. Classification (NCBI taxonomy): domain Eukaryota; kingdom Metazoa; phylum Platyhelminthes; order Polycladida; family Euryleptidae; genus Prostheceraeus; species Prostheceraeus crozeri. The sequence goes on from CAJQUW010010381.1 coordinate 76,824, forward strand.
GAATATTCTATGCGGAAATCATTTTTGCCTTATAGATGAATGCTAATCATTACTTTGTTCGTCATGCTCTATTCTTCAATAAATGTTCGCTCCACAACCCAGAGAAACTGTTTGTTAAAATTTTCTTTAAAATTTTTTTTTAAAACTCTTTGTTTTTTTTCTAAATTACTTCTAACTTCGTACCATTTGAAAGGCTTGCGTTTGATGATTCGGACATTGAAACTTCTAAGTACTTTTCTTCATTTACATTTTTTCCACGATAGCTTTGTTTATCAAGAGGTCACCAAAAAATACTCTCTGAATATTGTTCTCACAATAGAATGATCTCAGAACTACATATACTGGGTGTCCCATATGAGGCCCAGCACTTAACAAGGCCCACTATCTAAAAAACGGTGCTATCGATATGCTGCAGAATTGCTTGAGAGTTCATTGATTAATCATGGATTAAATTTCATGGAGACTGTCTGACATATCATGAATGAAGTTATAATGAAGTTATATTTGCACAAATCAACATGCACGTTGCTCTATTTACAGCGCATACTTTGTTTTGGTTTTATTGCCGGAATGCAGTAATTTTGAATAAAATGATTTAATTAAGCTTATAATGACACTGATTAAAAATGGGCACAATTATAGCATGTGGTGTTTTCAAATACAGTAGAAGCTCTATAAATGTATATAAAAGAATTAGAAACTATGACCAGAAACATGTGGCAATGCCCAGATTCACTCATCAATGTCTTCATTATTCCGATTATAGAAGTAATTTGTTGCCACGATTTTCTCAGTGTTTTCCATTGTGATTCCATGTATGATTTAATTAGATAGCAAGTTTTTGTCGTAATGACAATAATTAGGTGATTTAGGTGTTTTTACAAAATATCCGGAATTTAGCTAAAAAATTCATTTTAGGTGATTCACCTAAATTGTCGGTGACTAGTCATTAAGCAGTTTTTTAATCAGATGATTATTTCAGTGGATATTTCTTGCTGAGGTTGAGATGATTCACAACTACTGATCCTGAACGCAACTCCCCTGACCAGTCCAGGAGTACATTCTAATAATTTACTGATTGGGAATGTATGTAATGTCTGCTGAGCAGAACAGTGAGGTATGGCAGTAACTTTCACCATTGCTTCTTTTGTTCCTCCTGAATGGTATGTGTCTGTCATATGTGCCTATAATTTGTATCACATTATTATGAATAATGAAAAATTGCATAGACCAACAACGCTAGATCGTTTATAAACGATAGATTTTCATGTATTTATCTACGATTGTCAATTGACTCGAGCTTTTGCTGTGATGGAAACGCCTTGTCCTACTCAATACAGGTTGATGTCTGCTGTCAATAATTTCGGTATCAGAATTTGAACAGATCGATAAATAGAAATTAAAGCATTATTTTCTTTTAATAATGAACCCGTCAAGTGCATGCTCGCATGATTGGACAAAGATCAGCTTTAAAAGACAATATTATACTGGGTATATAATCAAGTAGGGCCTACGAAACCTTTTGACCCGTCGCCACCAACCATCATCAAGGAAGTTAAGCGCTTCGCCAGGCGGTGTCGGAATGAAGGGCCTCGAACCTGACTACCTATATCATTTTGTCCTTATCAAACTTGACTCCCCTCAATCATGCGAACATTAAGCAACTTTTGACAATTTTGCAAATCGGATTCGGGTTGAAAACAAATTTCGGGTTAGACAAAAAATCATGATATTTTGAGTAGATATGTAGCTATTACATTAGATCTATCAACTACATTATATGTGGCTATCTTATAAATTTCACGGATATTAAGGATATTTTTGGGTTACGTAGACCTCAAATTCGACTGTACCATTTCTATACGTTTACAGAGGTCAACTCTTGAACACACTGTCAGTCCTGAATGCAAGATCAAATGCGAACGTTTGTTGTCTTTGTAACGTAGGATTTCATGCTAGACAATTTGACCTAAAATGTCACAGTTTATAAGACTATACCGCATAGTAGCCTGTATGCCATAGCTTCTTGATAAAGTGACATGAAATTTAATTCAATGAATGAGACTTTCGAGCTCTAATAAACAAGTGCATATTCAATGTAAATGAATACAAAATTTCTGGTGTATGGATTCAATTAAGCGGCTGATGCTATTAGAGTGCCTTCTACTGAGCAATGTGATTATTCAGAATTAGCTCAGTTTTATTAATGAGATCAATGCATTATGCTAGCTTTCCCTTAAAATTTATTTCTCAAGGAAATGCGCTCATTTCAATTATTAAAATAGGGTCGGGTCGGGTCGGGTTCGGATTTTTCTTGGATTTTTCAGTTCGGGTTGAGTCAATTTTTAGAGCTGCGAACTTCTAGTATGCACTATGCTGTTATTGCAGATCTAAACTTGACGTCATGCTTCAGGAATCACTTACAGTTTCCTCAATACTCAGTGCCTCTCTTCACAGTCTATCAGCGAAAATTTTTACAGCACATAGGTATACAGAAGAAGGTTGAAGAAGTTTTATGGGTATTCCAGTGAATGCACCTAGTAATTTGACCAACCAAAGCTCAGGAGCTTATCTTCTAAATGGTCATGTGAAAAGCCGTTTTCAGAGCATGACTTCTTTAGAGTATAGCACACAAGTGCCATTTACATTTACAAAACCGGAAGGCGTATATTTTGTTCAGTCAAACCGGAAGGGGGGTTAATTCAAGTTCCATTACAAAGCACAACTTGAACTCACTTACAGGTTGAACTACGTGTAAATATCATACGATCGATTCAATTGACATCATTATACTTACAATCAGTCAATTATGTAAATCTCAAAATGCTTCCTAATGCATTTTGTAATTGACAGCTCTCAAAAATTAAATGTTGGTCTTCAACAGATAAAGAATAATGGCCTTTATTTGGGCAGCAATGTCAACTTGTAATTTAGAACACATGGGCACAAAAGCTTTGCCACCATTGAATTTGAGATCCTTAATTCTGTATAGGCTGACTAAATTGTTTGACAGGTACTTGTTTAATATATTTTGCAACTTCTGTATTAATTTTCAAGCTACAGGTAAGATTTATTTCTTTTTCATCAGGTGTTATTCGAAGAGGTTATTGGCGAGCCGCTAGGAGCTCATAGCATTGACTGCGCATGGAAATGTGGATATCAATGTTTTCAAGGTGGCAAGAAAGTCTCATATCTTATTTTGACTACTCTCTGCACTTGGCTCTACGGTCTTTGCTGGGGTTGTTGCTTTGGATGCTCCGCGTTTTGTCACATATGGGATTGGACCCCGTCTTTCAAGATATTCAATATGAATCTGGAAGTTTTCCGCAGGTTTTATGAGGCTTATATCCGCTGTTGGTGTGATCCGTTTTTCGAATCATATGGCAAAATATTTTCTAACATTAGAGTTACTCATATTAATGCTTAGATGCCAACGATTTCAGACTATCTTTTTCATTCAATATTGTTAGATTTTCACTGATCTCTTTGAAACCTCTATGTTGATTTTACGTAACTCTCTTTTCTATACCAACTCTTTGATATTCGAATATAGGAATTTGTTTTTCGCAATTTTGAAATTTTGAATTCAAATCACATTCTATTTGGAAAGAATTTCACAGTACTTTTCATAATTAGCTTAGACTAATTAGATACTTCAAAGTTGTTGACTGGTTCATACACGCAACTAATTCAATAAAAGGAGAATCAACTATCGGATATGTGCATCATTACATCGTTCATCACTTAAAAAGTGCTTAAATGTCTATTATCTCTTTAGGTGGTCGAAAAAGACATTCAAAAATACACGACTTTTGGAATATATAGCAGCTACGAATATACTTAGTGGTTGGAATATTCCTATTAAGCTTCCAGTCAGGTTTCCTAACTTTTCACTGAAATCTAGGAAACAAAGCCCAAGAGAAAATGCGATTTCAGATTATAAAAGCATGTCAGTTTCAAAGTGAATACAAATTGGCAACGTGAAACAGTGCTCGAAGAGACAGTGTGTGTGTGTGTGAGAGAGAGAGAGAGATAGTAAGTAGGCCTAATGATTACATTCGAAAAGTGAAAATCATACAAAGTCCTCTGTGAAAACATGATATCAGATGCTTGGTACAAGTCAATGCAAGACACGGATGTATACGAGAGAGATCTCGTGTTTTTGGATAATTGCACGTAACATACTATAGATAAACAAAAAAATCGAAAATGTACATTTCAACTTCTTTTCACTCGATGTAGGAGATAATAGCTACCATCGCTAGCAACAGAAAATGAATAATCGCCGCGCAATGCTGCAAGAAGGTTGCACGAAACGACCAGATCATGGTTAAAATGGTTTGAATCGGAAAATGGAACGCAGGCTTTGGTTTAGGCTTTGCTTGACCATGCTAAGTTCCACGGTAATATTTTCCACTTTCTCGTTTTGAACATTCTTATAGACTCTCCAACAAAGCCTTTTGATTATTGTCTTCTTCAATTGCAATATCAACTTTACAGAAGCTTTTCTTATCATTTATGTTATTTTTCTTCAAACTTGACATTTCCAGGTGTTATTCGAAGAAGTGATTGGTGAACCAGATGGAGCGCATAGTATTGATTGCGCATGGAGATGTGGATATCGATGTTTTCAAGGTGGCAAACAAATTTCATACTTGGTACTAACTGCACTGTGTTCCTGGTTATATGGTCTTTGCTGGGGCTGTTGCTTTGGATGTTCGGCATTCTGTCATATCTGGGATTGGACTCCGTCATTCAAATTATTCAATATGAATCTGGAAGTCTACAGGCGAATCCAAAAGATATTGGTCAGATGCTGCTTGGATCCATATTACGAATCATGTGGGAAAATGCTCAGCAACATCAGAATTACTCATATCAATGAATGACAGATTGCGTTGTAATCCTACTGTGTATATTCTGTCTAGATGGCTTTTGTAATTGCATAAATCATTTTCTTCATATTATGTCAGCAAATGCGGCACTCTATTCATTTTGCATCCATATCAATAAAATCGAGTTTCACTTCATAGTTTGATAAAGTGATATTGTCTGCGTTGCTTACTCAAATGTTAGTCGATTATTCTATAATCGATAATTAAGTGAATTTTTATTCGATATCAAAGATGATCTTTCAAAATATTGATGAATTTGAAATTGAAGTGCTTACGTGTTTAATATTGGAAATCGACATTGATCAATGTTGGGATTATTAAAATGACAACTAGCCCCAAAACAGAGAGCTAACCCGATGTAGCTACTTCAGTAATACAAACAACCTTATCTTGCATTTAAACAGAATTAATGAATATGAAGAATTCAATTCAAAAAATGAAAAATAATCAACGGTTTGATTTTTAAGAGTTTAGAATTAATGATGTTATTCCGAACTTGCCCCAATGACCACACATAAATTTTGAAGGTGGTAATAAATGCTGCAGATCAATGCAATTCAATATATCAATCGTGCGTGCACTCGAAGAAAAACACAAACAAAATCAAACTTTTTCACGACTTTTCTTCAAACCGAATTTTCATTGGAAAATTCGATGAAAGCGTCGTGCTTTCAAACTTACAATTCCTGGATCCAAACTCTGAGAAGCACCTAAAATAATAATCTGCGCATAAAAATTCCCCATTTAGAATATTTGATCCTAGATAATTACCTAATTAACTAATGAATGATAATGATTGCATACCAACATGAAGGAATGTAGAAATACAATGAAAAGCATCTAAACTTCTTCAGCTTCATTGAGCTACCATGACTGTAGAAACCAGTCCCGAATACTGCGGAGCACCCAACTATGAAGGCTCATACATAGTAGGCCTACTACTAATACAACACAAGCTTGATGCACTTCATTTCTTCTAGTAGAGTATGAAACAGAAAGAATTTCTCGTCAAATTGCTCCGTACTTTCGAGTCAATGGAGACCATTGCGAGCTACCCAAAATATGAATCTGTACATTTAACTTAACCAGAAGAGTACAAAATACCTTGCCGAATGTATGCTGCATTTGAAAAGTGGAAAACATCAGAGTTGCACACATGCAGGGTGCGGCATAAAAAACGTGATTATATTTTATTAAACCATAGTGAAGAGGGAGTTATCTGTAATACGGGATATAAAAGCATGGTTATCTCGAGCTTCCGGGATATATTTTAAGCACTTTAACACCATAGCACTAAAATGTCTATGGTATACGAGTTATGCCATAGAACGTAAAAATATCAAAATACATCAGAAAAATGTAGATGCGTAACATCGAAACTCAACTCCAGTAAAATGTATAAGGTAAGTCAATTGTTATTTTTTATAATGACATTACAACCATTGTTAAAATTGAAAGTTATGTTTGGTCTCATTGCAGTTGATGCATTCGTTGTTGATACGCTTGCCATTTCACAAATTTTCTTACTATCTAAAATAGCTGAGCAGTTCGACAACAGATAGTCGTTAGTTCGTTTGTAGTTGCGAACTTCAACAGCACTTTGATGCCCGGTTTGCTCCATGATGAATTGTTCATCGACATTCGATTGATAAAGCGACTCGCACAGGTAGCTCTGAGACTATGGTTAGTTTTTCTGCCATCAATTCCAGACAGAGAACAGATGTCTTTCATAAATTTACTCAATGAATTTTTGCCAATCGGTCTGGTTGAAAACCAGCATCCATCTTTCGGTTCTTTGAGCGGCTGCAGATAAAATCGCGTTGTTCTTTTCGGTCGAACTGAGATAAACTTTGTGAAAATATCGATGTGACTTTTCCTCCCGTCGCTTGAAACATTTACAAAATGAACAACTTTCTTTGGAGATTTTCGCATATCCCTTAAACCTCCAATAAATGTCTTGGAAAATTTCTCACTGTAAATGAGGCAGCGTTTACCGTTTCTTTCTGTCGCTTCGAATTGGTCAATTGTCAACTCAGTGTGCTCACTTCCACCTCTTAAAGCGAAATGTATTCCATTTAGGTAGAACAGCGTCTTGATTAGCTGCGAAGGACTTTCATCTCCGAAAACAGAAGTCCACATCTTCTTTTCTTCCTCTTCTGAAATGATTTCTGCGTGTTTGCGCTGCAGCCCTACACCATTTCTCGTAGCGATGTTCATCGCAGCATCCAAACTTCGTGTTATGAGATGAAACTTATGTTCTTTGAAAAAGTCCACACTTCGATTACCATCCAGATTGATGTGACGCTGAATCCCGGAAATAATGCTGACGAGACTAGTTGGAGAATAGCATCCTCCGCCATCTTTTCTTGTTTCATGAATGAAGCGAGATACATTGTCAATACGTTGTTCATCGGTCAAATTTTGTACTTGCACATCTGCATTGAACCTTTGCTTATACCAATACGTAAACATATTGATCGCCCACCTATCACGTTTGACTGTGTTCTTCGGGATTACCTGATTGTTCGTGTCATTAATGCTGTCGATTTCAACAAATCTGTGCTGTTGCTGATTTTTGCTTCTTGTTGACATTTGGTTGTTCATATCAGGAAATTGAATTTCACTAAAATTGCAATTTTGGTCGTATGATGTTTCATTTATCATTCGTTGAATTTGCTCTTCGGAGAGTCCGCTGATCACAGGATGCCTATCAAAATTCAGCATACCATTCCAAGCCATGGTTATGATTAAATGACTATGCGCAATCTCATAATATTCTTTGCAATTTGAATATAGTATTGAATGAAATAGCGTCCGGGATTTATTTTTTGTCCGGAATACAAGGTGTTTCAAAAGTAGGCTAACAGTAGAAATTGGCCTTGAAAAGCTATGTCTTAATGCTATAGATTAATAAGCTATGTCATAATAATCTTTTTCACGATGCCACAGATAGCTAATATGCCTTGTATTCGTAAGGGGCAAAAATTCAATATTCTTTGACATCGCGTAAATCATATTAAAATATCTCATGATCTCCAGTGTTTTCATGCCTACATATTTCACTACAACCCAATTTGAATCTATACCGATCATGAGAAGTCGAATAACTATCCAACATCTATCAAAAAAAATTATTAGGAAACCATGTAAACAAGATAGTTGTTTCAGTGTTACTGCGGAGAAGGAAGAACAGCTGACATTCGAATGTCCTCCGCGCCCCTCAGCCTGGTGCACGAAGACGCTGTCGTCAACACAAGACAGGGAGGCGAAGAAGGAAGAACAGCTGACATCCAAATGTCCTTCACCTTTGTTAATTCCAGCCTCCTCTTAGACCATCGTCAGAAGCTTCTGACGATGGCCTAGAGGAGGCTGAAATTAATAAAGGTATTAACATTAAAACAACTACCATTTTGTTTGCTTGGTTTCCTAACAAAAAAATGAACAAATGAATAACCAAGGCCTATTCAACATATCAAAAAATTAATCAACTTAAAGTTGCAAAAATTCACGAACGCAAATGCTCAAATGTCCACCATGGACATCGGCACATTCTTGTAGTCTTCGGCCACACTGTGGCACACAGTTCTGCATAAGTTCCTGTCATCACTGATCTCTTGACAGGCATCTGTGATGTAGGAGCGGAGTTGAGAAAGTGTGTGAGGTTTTCGTCCGTACACTTTCTCCTTTACAACGCCCCAAAAGAAAAAGTCCATCGGAGTTAGATCGGGAGAGCGAGGAGGCCAAAGGATGCTACCACATCTCCCGATCCACTTTCCTGGAAAAGTGTCATTCAGATAGCTTCTGACACTCACTGCAAAATGCGCTGGTGCACCATCCTGCTGAAAGTACAGCTCATTGAAGTTGTTCAATGACTGCATCTCAGGAATCGCAAAGGATTGGAGCATTTGAAGGTACACCTCAGCCGTCACAATTCTTTCAAAAAATACTGGCCCAATCACACCGTTGCTTGACATACCGGCCCAGACGGTTAAGCCAGGCTGGTTCAGCTCATTTGTTGATACCATGTGCGGATTTTCAGGGAACCAGTAGACACAGTTATGTCTATTTACGTGACCTGATAGTTTGAAACTGGCTTCGTCAGACCAAACTATCTTGTCAAGCAAATCTGGGTTCTCCGAATTTCCGACAACATGAGCACAGCAAACTGCAAGCGTCGTTCAGCATCATCCGGTAGAAGGTGCTGCAACAGTCTGGGTCGGTATGGTTTCAACTCAACTTTCCTCATCAGTCTCCAAGTAGAGCTTAGAGAAATGTCCAACTCCAATGAGGCTCTTCTTGTTGACTTCTTCGGACTTTGAACAAATGTTTGGGCAACTAGCTCCTCGTTTGATGTTATTGAAACTGATCGAGGGCGTCCTGACTTCGGTGCATTCTCTACCGAACCGGTCTTTTCAAATTTATCTCGAATGCGATAAATAGCAAATCTTGATGGAGGATTGCTGTGAAAGGCATCTCTCCATTCCATTCGCACCTTTTCAGCATTCTTGTTTTTCCAAAAGGATTTCAAAATCCATTTTCTCTGATCATCTTTTAGATGACCTGACATGACAGAAGCAGCAAATTCAAAAAAGCTTCAAGCTTGTTTAATTCACTTCAAGTCAAACTAACAGTGTTTGATTCAAATCAAATTAATTGAACATATCCATGTACGTAATGTCAGATTGGTGCTATATCTTGTCCATGATAGATTTCAAAATTCCTTTGCCAATGGAATGCTACTGCATAAACTTCTAAATGATAGTAGCAATTACTTCGAAGTCTATGGCTCATGTTGGACTGATCATGGATATCCATCGACTGATTCAGGTGTAAATCGCCAATAGAACGGTCAACATAGATTTCCTAGGGCAAAATCAACTGTTAGCCTACTTTTGAAACACCTTATATCTAAATAGATCCCTGAAGGCATAGAAATTAACAATACCATAGAAAGTCCTAGAATGGAAATTGCATGAAAATTATGGCACACTCCGGGGGAACTTAGTTGGGGCAAAAAGCAAATTTTGCGAGCTGGCTTTCTTGTTTTCTGGTTGGCATTTTCAATTATCAAGTCAATTTGTGATCTGGATTGTTGCCCCTTGTCCAAAGATCATGTACACAAAAGCAATCATGAATTTACAAAATACTGCAGCGACAGGATGACAGAGAAGGAAATCCTTTAAAACGTCGTATACGCTCATCATTTTGAAATATCGGTCCTATAATCAATCAAGAGTATAATCAGACACATATGCAACTTGTAATGTCGATTTACAGAGCATGCATTGGTCCAGCTTGAAATCAGAGGCCAAGAAATCTTACAGTATTCATTTTACTTTGAAGGATTCCCCTGTTCATTATATTTGAACAATTTTCAAAACCTTTGCATGCTTTTTCATATCAGAATCCAAAATATCATCACACTATATCACAAAAGTCATTTAGTGATTAATTGAAAAGTTCCAGCGACATTTCATTTATCTGTGAAATGATTGTCTGTAAAGAAACTTTCAGTGTGTTTATTCCAGAAAAAGCGCCACGTTTCTTAGCCGCTTGAAGAAGAAATTATCCAATAATTAGACTTTCTATCAGTGAATTCTTCAGATGTTCTTAAAAATCAGTACACCGACTACTTTCAATTATGACTTTGTGAACCAATTTTTAATTCTCATTCCAATATTGAAACATTGGAAACTAGTTGTCAGTGACTGCTACAAATAGACACACTATATTAATCCATGGAAGAGTAGGCTATTTCACATGAAACAATGCCACCATCTCACTTAAAATTCTCTTCATGAAAATCCTGCACTTTTCTGTCAACAACTTCCACAACCAACTTGGCGATTAGTTTGACTATGATATAATGTTTTAGATCGAATCTGATCTACAAACCATAGATTTTTCCATGTGCCATCATTGTACATAGGCAAGATATCAAACTTCCATTCTAGTGTACGATTATCTACTTCTATGCCTGAAGGTGACATTTTGAATCCTATGGTTTAACATAGATAACTCATGACCATGGAGTGAGATATCAAACTTAAATCCCTCCACAAACAGATAAACAGATACAGGGGATTTAAACAGATATCTCCCTCCAGCGTCATGAGTTATCTACTACATGTAGCATAACTTTCTAATTATCCGACAGAAATTAACAAAAGGTCTCATTTTGAAGGTAATATACATCTTTATTAGCATAATCAACATAAAAGTGATTGCATTTGAGGATGAGAGTGCAATGTACATGCGAAGCAGAAAGGCTTGAAAGACAAAAATCTAGATGAAAAGAACAACGATTGAATGTAAAAGTCAACCTACTATCAATTCTCCACTTAAACGAAAATCATAATGGAGAAGTCTTTCTGCTGCAGATGATCACACAACAACAATTGGGTGATGACTGGATCAACCTTATGCAGAAACGCTTAGTAGCCCAACACCAGAAACTTCGCATTTTCCTGCTTTATTTCTTCCAAAGTCTCCAGATCTGTTCCAAGTTAAACCCAAAACGTTTTCAGTCAGAAAAATGTCATCACACTTACTTTTCATGCATTCAATGAGTTCATGATCAATCATTGAGCTGTTCATCCCGTGATCTCCTTATCCCTTTAACAACCTTTTAAGGGTCCAATGTGGATGTAATGTGGATGTAAGTGATGCAGACATTCTACGCATCGTTTAGTTAACTATTTTTCTCTCTAGTACACTGTAAATCGCTGGATACGAAAATTACATGCAAACATATATCAAAATCACATACAATTTGAAACTAACATCTAATACGAGATTCTCGTGTGCTTACAGAGATCTGGTATGTTTTTCATACCTAATCTCACTTACTTTCGTATGTGATTGGCATGTAGCGATACGAACTATTCTATCTGTGATTGACTGTTTTACACTGAAAGACGAGTTGTTGGTATGTTTTATATACGAGACCCGATGCAAATTCATCATTATTCGTATGCCTCTGGTATGCATTTCGTATGTGTAGCTTTAAGTCACATAGCAAAAAATGTATGTATTACATATTGCTGTCAAATAACTTTTTTTGGTAATACCAGTCGTGAATATTTTTGTTCGGTAGAGTGATATTTAACTAGATTAGATTCATTGTGAAGATTATGCTCCACGAGATTGTCGTCGTAGCTACTTGTCTAGCAACATTAGCAGGACGTTTAGTTAGCTCTACTTTATAAACCAAGTTGATAGACATCAATTCATTCAAACGATATCTTTCGTGCAATCATGTTGACTTATGTATCTCAAACATAACTATTTTTGCGTTCATGAATTACAATGTGTTTTTATTTCGGATTGATAATATGCTTAATTTCAAAATTACATAATGCATAATTGTTGATGGTTAAATACTTATTGATTATTCATGAAATGCCTTAGACTTGCGTGTATTAAAATCGAATTCAGCATTGAAAGTATGACTCTTGAATGTCATTATCCTACTACTTACAAAGCAGTAGTAACATTAGTGTGATCTTTATTGGCAAAAGGCCTTAAATCAGCGTACTTCTGACGTCAAGAGAAGACCAAGAGAATACAGAAATACACCAAAAAAGTATTTTGGTATGCATCCTTCGTATGTGATTAGTATTGAGCGATTTACAGTGTAATTGTGACATAATTCAGTGACAATATTGAACAAAAATTTCCAGCTATATACCCAAATGAAATTACTTCTCATTCTAAATACAAATTCTATTAACTGCAGCAGAAAGACTTCGCCATGAAGATTTTCGCTTAAATGGAAAATTGCAAGCAGGTTGACTTTTTCATTCAATCGTTGTTCTTTTCATCTACAGGGTGAGTCAAAAAAAAAAAACGATTTATTTTTAAGTGGATATGAAACATGTTTGTTTTAGTGATAGAAATTCGTTACAAGTTCAGATATTAAGCATATGTCTTCAATTCAATTATGTACTAACTAGATTTGTTAAACATTTCTAATTATGTTAGATATCTGTGTTAACTTCTAATATTAGACAGATGATTTTACTGTCTATCAATCAACATAATACATTTCTAAATTTAAATAAGTAAGTTGTTTCTCGACACATGATATTGCATTCATCATATGATATTTCATTTCTCGATTTGCATTCATCAATATGGAACGCAAAGCAAAGGTTGTTGCATGGGCTATATCACTTATGAAAACACCAGAGAAGCCAGAAGACGATACGCGAAAGAATATGATGAAGAGGCTCCTCCTGAATCCACAATACGTCGATGGGTTTCTCGTTTCCTTGAATATGGTGACATCAATAAAAGGAGAGAAGGCAGTGGTAGATACCCGTTACCGCGAGTGGTGATGACAGTTTCCAGGAAATCAATCAACAATTGGAAGATAAACCGACAGCATCGACTAGACAGATTGCTACGGAAACTGGTAACTCTCAGTCAAGTGTTGTCCGCTGTCTTCATAAAAATGGACTTAATCCATTTAAGGCAACAAAAGTGCAAGCTTTATCCAAAGATGACTGTGAAAGAAGATTAGAATTTTGCCAATGGTTACGTCGTAATCAAGAGAGTGACAGTGACTATAAGGAACATCATATTTTCCGACGAAGCTGTTCTTCACGTCAACGGCATAGTGAATCTTCATAATCTCCACTTCTGGGCAACTGAAAACCCACACATGCAGATTGAAAAGCTGCAAGACCGACACTCGGTCACGGTATGGTGCATGGTTGGTCCGTCCGGCGTCTTGGCTTACGACATCAGCTCTGAGACTATGAATAGTGACCGCTACTGCACAGTACTTCGAGAAAAGGTGATCCCTTACTTTCGAAAAAGATCGAATCGCAACAAACTTTATCAACAAGATGGAGCTCCGCCTCATTTCAGTCTCACCGCTCGGTCTTTGTTGGATGAGCATCTTCCAAACAGGTGGATCGGGAGACAGTGAACAGTTCGATGGCCACCAAGATCACCGGACCTCACTGTTTGTGATTTCTTTTTATGGGGAGCTCTGCGAGATAAAGTTTACAAACAGGCTCCAAGAACCGTGGAACAATTGAGAACAAGAATCGAAGATGAGCTGGGGACTTTCAACCCGACAATGTTTCAGTCATCGTACGAGTCTTTCATTGAGCGATGCAATGAGTGCATTCAGTTGGACGGTGGTCAAGTTGAAGGTTAACATTCAATTCGTTTATTATGAAATACCTTTCTTATGCATTCTGACAGTTCAGTTTCATGTTTAGAGTGATATTTAATAACTTTCGTTTTTGTCTTATAACTATGGGAAACTCTATTAATGAGAATATTTCGGTCTTCTTTGGACTGATTTCGGGTAAATATTTACATGCATGAATATTTATTGAATCTTCTTGCTCATTACTTCACCATTGTTGGTATCTGGATGACGGCATCCTTGCTGGAAAGAAAGAAGAAGTTCTAAAGGCATACGAAGTTTTATGTTCGCAAGGTGGTGATATAGGACTGAAGCTGCAGACTAAAAAATGTGAACTGTTCGGTAAAGGCAACCTTGATGACTTCAGTCCTGACTTCTTAAAATCTAATTCAGCCAATTTCCAGGTACTTGGTTAGCCTGTTGGAGATCACAATTTCTGCTCCGAATTTATAGAGAATAAGCGTGTGAAATCCTTGCAACTGCTGAATTATTTCTCTCGGTTACGGGATCCACAAGTTTCTGTATCTCTGCTGAGGACTTGTGCCGGGTTCTGTAGGATGACTCATTTGACAAGAACTGTTCCCCCTAAATATACTGAGAAAGCATTCAGAGAGTTTGACAAAGAAGTTCGAAAATGTCTAGAAGAAAGTATTGCCATTGAACTATCGGAAGAGGCTTGGATCCAATGCGAACTTAAAGTATGTTCTGGTGGACTAGGTGTTCGGTCGACAATGAAACATTCTTCAGCAGCCTATCTTGCATCGCTCAGTGCATCACTTCCCACTGCGAGTATCAGGAGCAATGCCACAACATACGACTCTAAGAGCAAAAACATCTTGCAAATGATTTCTTCATTTCATCGACACCTTCACAAAAACATCTGTCAACTTTCATTAATTCCAGACTACAAAAGACCTTAATGACCAGTGCAAGTCCTGCACATCAAATTAGGTTACACTCGGTCATTCACCCGATGCGGCTAAATGGCTAACCGTTGTTCCATCACCTGGATTGGGTTTTCAGACTATCACCCGAAGAATTTCAAGTGTTGATAAAATGGTAGCTCGGCTTGCCAATGACGACTGGTAAAACTCTGTGTCCAAGATGTCCAGGAGTTTCATTAGACCCGTTGGGCCATCACGCTTTGACATGTAAGCGGGGAAGCTTTGTGACAAGTCGGCATAATGCTCTGCGTGATCAGCTAAACCAAATCTGCGAATGGGCAAACCTTCGACCTGCCATGGAAAAACCTTCGACCTGCCGGTTGTGGTCACTCCGACCCAAACAGAAGACCAGCCGACATTCTCCTGCCAGACTGGAGTCTTGGTCGTCCAGCAGCAGTTGACCTGACTGTTGTGCATCCGCTTATCAATAACACTGTTCCAGGAGCGAGCACAACGGAAGGGTCAACCTTGTTGGCGGCTGAAAAAAGAAAGCATACCTCCAACGACAACAAATGTGAGGAGCTTGGCTGGATATGCATTCCGATAGCAGTTACAGCCTATGGCTCATGGGGAGAAGAAGCTCTCTACACATTCTCTCGAGTTGCTTCCAGACTGTCCACTCAGACTTCAGTGACCTTTTCTGAGGCACGGAGACCATCATGAGAAAAATGTCCA